>JAMZAV010001256.1:0-177116 GCA_024449915.1 Sweltsa coloradensis
GTTTATCCAAATCAAGTCATACTATTGAGCCATGATCATAAATTTGTAATTCGATATGACAAAACATAATGGAAACCTTATAGTGATAGTTAATCGCATATTTCAACAGTTGGGATTATATATGAGTTTTATCAGTCAAACCTAGCCAAATGTTTGAATCGAACTTGTACCTCATTTTAGAGGTTGAAGAACAAATAACATAACTATTTGATATGATTTAATTCGAATATTTCCATTAAAATTAACGTAAACACTTCGCAAAAAAAAATGAAAATGCTTAGAAAAATTTAAATAAGACAATGAATGAATTTGATAAAATTGAGAAAAAACTTATCAACCCCGCTTTTAGTTTCGAGATGGTATTTATCTTTTGCACAATGGGAGCACCTGAGGTATCATACCTGAGGATTATAGAAAGGTTGGTCGGGCGACCAAGTTGATTGTGTGCTCCAGTTGACAGAATGGTTAGGGGGGGGGGAAACTTCAGACTGACTCTTCAAGACAACCAATAGAATCATGGTATTCGAATCACCCGCCGACAAATGAATGGAGAGCGCATGCACAAAACAACGCTATCTTTCACAGAAGTCGTGAACTATATTTAGTTTCTTCTTTAGAACCTAGATCGCAGTCTCACGTAAATGTCACAGTCCGCAGCGCTCGAGTGAAGAAATTTGGTACTACATGGCTGGATTTCCCACCTTAAGCGCTTTCCTAGTAGATGAAAACACTATACCCTGCATAGTATTACCCTATGCTGTAAATTTTTGTTTAGTGCACTTTCTATCTATGTATCTATTTTTATTCTATCTAGAAAGTTAGTTTATTTCTTGTCTAAACAGTCTGATGCATATTTTGAAAGACCTCATAATCGCTATTAGAAGGAATGATAGTTTGCTAAATATTATTCCTCTTAGTTTTGTCCCAATAATGAATAGAATAAAAGTTGGAGCGTGATAAGTGTTGCGCTGTTCAGCAGGCGTCAACTTGCGAAATGAGGGTTGCTTGTCCATCAGTTGGGCTCGAAGCGGAGAATACCCAGCATGCTCTTGGATTCATGATGTAGGCCTAGTTGCTAGTACCCTATAGGGAGAGGTTTTGGAGGTAGAGAAGATTCAACGTAGGGCGGCAAGCAGGGTTACGGGGAAGGTTAGGCAGTGGCGGTGGGAGGAGGATGATAAGGGGAATGTAGAGAGGGTAAAGTACAGTGTCACTGCAACGTTAGGGGAGTTGGATTGGAAGTCATTAGAGGGAAGAAGAAGGGAGGTTAGGTTGTGCAATATGTACAGGGCGGTTAGGAGAAATAGGCCTAGAGGTTGGGGGGACATCCGCAATAGGCTGCAGGAGGGGCTTTACAGGGGTAGGTGGGATCATTCATGGAAATTCCAGCAGAAAGTAGGCCTAGTAAGAAGGGATCTGGGTCGGTATGGATGGGGAGTGAGGGGTTGCCACCGGGCGTAAGGGCCCATTTGTAACCGTAAAGAATTGTTATGACAGCCTATGTTAGGGCTAGCCCATGTTATAGGCCTAGGCCAACCCTACTCCTTCGATTGGGGCCCGGTCCAAATGCTTTTTGCAAATGTTTTGCGTGAAGCGCGTTGGTGTTAAATGAAATATAATAGGCCTACCAAGTACTTAGGCCTAGCCATACATATTGTAAAAAATACGCGCCTCGCGCTCCCCCCCCCCCCCCTCATACCCATAACCTACGAATCCCTACAAAACACTGTAAAAAGCTTTTGGACTCCCCCAACCCTAACCGAAGGAGTTCCAAACTCTATGTAGGCCTAGGCCTAGGCCTAGGCCCTACGGCCAAGGGCATGGGAAATTTCCTTATGAATGCCTAGGGGCCTAGGCCTCTATTCTTAGGCCACTCAAGACTTTCCAGAGGCCTACACAAATTCCGCAAGGGAATTTTATGCTAATATTAGCTAAAGTGATGGTAAAACTAGAGTAATTACCTTAAAAATTCGTGGAAGAAATGACCGAAAATTACTAAATTCAACAGCTGATTCCAGATAGAGAGTATGCAAAGAGTTTGTGTGAAGATAGCACACTAAAATGTTTTAAAGGTGGCCGTGGAACTAACTTCTTTGGGATCTGTTCTGCCACCTACTGCTAGTTTCAGGAACCTGATTGTGGTAGTTGCGATGTTCGTCCGCTAGGTTGCACCAAACGTTAGAATGCAACGTATAATACTTTTTAAATTTGTAAGGAACAACAATACACACAATACAACACAACAATTTTGAAAAATATTTAATCATTTTATACTATTTAATTTTTAGAATTATCAATTTCACCTGCTAATCAAATCAAGAAATTAATAAGACTATAAATAATTGGGAATGTACTGACCATTGAGTTAAAAGAGTATAAAAGCTTTGTTACTTTTTTCCTCCTTTGACAATGTTCATGTCCGATTAGCAAAGAATAATAGTCACTAATAGATTTTGAGTGGTCAGTGGCGGATATTTTTTGGAAACAAATCCACTCTCACTGAATCATGAACTCACACAATAGACGGTTCCCTCCCTCCACAAAAGTTTTAAAATGTGTTAACTTATAATATACAATAGCAATTATTATTTCATATTTAAAATTACTAATAGTTTATGATTTGTAAACTTCTCATGAACCTGTCTAGAAACAAATTCACGTCCCTCTACTAGACTAGCTAGATAATAATATAGGGATTATACTTTTCAAACTTGGGAATATTATGTCCAATGGCTATTTTAAGAGTAAGTTACACAATCAATCCCTATAATATGCATTTGTTTATAATACAATAAAGAAATTACAAAATCTATCCCGACCGGGGTTTCTGGATAGTGGATTGTATAAAAATTTACAAATACACCTACGGGAGTGTTTCCCCATTAGAATTGAGAAATTTGATTTTAGTTTCCCCACATAGGCAGCTACTTCGTTAGGATTTTGATTGTTTGCATTTGGATATTCTTATTCTCATCGTCGACCTATCGTAAAATAATGTAATTCTACGTATCCAGTGAATGTGTGAATTTAAACCAACAACATTATAAAAAGTGAACCTACCTATTATAAAAATTACAGTGAGTATAGGCCCATTACATAAATCAAACAGGAGGGTGGGTCAGATATCGGGTTGGTAAGAGATTAGACTTAGAGAAAATGAGGGAGATGGGACTATCAATCAGCTATAATTTTTGTATAATCGCATCACCTCCTCTCCCCCTCGACTGAATTTAAAATCCGCCATTGGATAGTTTTTTAAATTATTTATTTAACGTCTATCCTATTCAGTTAAAAAAAAACTGATTTACAAAGGAGGACAACTAAATAAATCTTATAATTACATAGATGCAGACACAACAATGAACTACAAAAAAAAAAATGAAATAGTAATATTACAACAATGCATTAAAACACAAAAATTTTGGTGACAATTCAAAAATAATATTAAATGCAATTAATTAATGATCAAAATGATCAATCAAATGACAGTGCACTGCCGCCAAGCTTACAGATGCATTTTTTTTTTAATTTTCCAAGAATAGCTCAGATCTACACCGACACTAAAGAAGCATAATTCTGTGGAAGTGTACACTGTAGAATTTGAACTATTTTCTAAACCATGATCAACAATACATGTTATAATACCTCTGTGTTCATAAAATAGAATATATGTGTGAATAATATTTTAAAGATTGGAAAAAATGAAGTAAATTATTTGATTTTCTAACACCAGAATCACTCCCCCCCCCTCCCCCCACATGCCAACCAACGTTGACTACTACAACCATTCTATACTCAATGGTAATGCAAATAACAAAATCGCATGTCAATAAAACATTTCGAACATGCACGGGTACCGGAGCATCCAAAACCGAGAGCGAAAAACTGATCTACAGACAGAGACGTAGGATCGGGGGGGGGATGGGGTGAAACTCCCCCCCCCCCACTTGTTGGTTTGACCCCACCCCCCACGGGGGGGGGGGGGGGTCAAGCCAGGTATGGGTGTCATTTTCTAACTTATAGCTTGTTGGGTGATTTTTAGGATTTTTAGTCGGGCTATGCAGCAAACAAAGGTTTTTGTTAACATTTTTTTTAGAAAGATTCAGTAAGAGACGTGATTTGCGAGACTTGACTAGCCATCTGATTTTAAATATTCATTATATTTTGTGTGCAATGTTTTCACTCCCAAGCAGACTGTCGAACGATTTTAGTCAGGTAATCAATCTTCAATGCAATACTAGCTTCAAAATGTAACCCTTATATTCATAATTAAAATTCGCCTGAAAACGTGTTTTAGGTCACCTATCAAGGGCACCTTTTGAAAAAAATCTCGCCTACGGTCCCAGACTCCGGTTTGCCCACCCAACCTCGTAGTCAACTTGAGTGTGACCCCCCCACTAAAAAAATAGTTCCTACGCCACTGTCTACAGATTGTCGAAGAAGAATACAAAAGTAAAATAATTCGCTATATGCAATGATCTTTATGGTGGCCATGCCGGGTGAGCTTACAGCCGCATAGACGAATGAACGGATGGACAGAAAAGTGATTATTTATGGAAGCTTAGTTCACTAAAAAATACATTCTTATTTCAGTCTACAACTCACCTACACATATTAATTAACATGCATGCACGTAGAGACGGAGTATCAAATATTATAAAGGGGGAGGAGCTGTTTCTCTCTGTGTATTATTAATTGAATGAATGAATGAATCTTTATTGTACAATCTTGAGTGTATTACACTCTTTACAGATTTTGTAGTTACATTGTTGTTATTATGCATATTTATTAATCATGGTTCTAATATAAGACTAAACTAAGATGAAGTTAGATTTTGTAATTGCATAGTTGGAATGTTTACTGGTTATCTATGTTTATAATATAGGCCTAAAACTAAAACTAACACCAAGAATAAATATATAATCAAAAAGTAACATAATGCTAATGCTTTAGAGAATGTTTAGTAAGAGGCCATGTCTGGGCCATGTCTGGACCATGTCTCTTAACTTTCGGTGAAGCTACTGTTCATTGTTAACATTTCACCCTCTTATTTGCTATACGGTATTTTTTGTTACGAATCCCACACAGAAAGTAACTGTCAAAAAGCAAAAAAGCGCGCTAGTGCTCGGCATGTTCTTGAACTCTGCCGGCTTCGCGAACACACGTGCGCATGTGCGTTGATACACCGAGGCGTGTTATCATAATAATTCTCTTATCGGCCAGTGAACTAAGCTTTCTTTGCACTATCATGGAAACGAGGTTAATTAACGTACTCTACCTCGGTGCGGTGATAAGGGATTAACTTGCTTCGTCGTGTCAGGTGGACAAGGCCTGCTGATTGTGTCAGGACAACTTACTAATCAAAGACCATTTAATACTCTTTACCCAGTACTGATGCCCACGAGGATAAACATCAGTTTAACCCGGTATCACGTCCTCTTCAGGCTCCAAATTCTGCACATTTAAAAAAATATATTATATTTTTATTTGTTCCGCAACACATTCATTAGTTAAATGTGTCACGAAGATGGCAGAAAAGAGCATAGCTCCAAACACCCTTGGTGACTGCCAGACTTATAACAATAAATATATAGTGAATGATAGCGATTGTTGTAAAAATTTGCCCCGTCTGGGGATCGAACCCAGAACCTTCGGCTTTTCGGATCGATGCTCTACCAACTGAGTTATCGGGGCCTAAGACAAACTATTATACTTATCTGCTATATATTGTGATTGTTAAGAGCTATGATTGGGTGAGCGAAGCGAAGACTTCAATTTCACTGACCCCCCAAAAAATTTAGCTCGGGTTGTTGTTGTTGTTGTTGTTGTTGTTGTTGTTGTTGTTGTTGTTGTTTTTTTTGTTTTTTTTTGTTTTGTTTTTGTGTCTTTTTGTTTGCACGATACCGGGCAAACGGCATAAGCGATCTTGGTGAAAATTGGAGGGGACCTTCGAACTCTCTGAACTTAGACGTGCCACGTTTTTGGGTACAATCGAAGAAATATTTCTCATGAATATCGTACTTTTACGATTTTTTTAAAACTAAAAACTTACAAAAAAGCTCATCCATCAACGCGGCGGGACTTAAGCGTTTTCCTAGTATAAATATATATTAAACAAATTAACAACAGGAAACAACATTTATATGTTCTATACTCAATGAGTATAGCAATCATAAGCAAAACTATTAAACTTTGAAAAAAATAAGGTTAAACCCGCAATTCTTAATAATTATAGCCCCTACCAATCACCAGACTGCAAGAGGTAACAGTATTGTTGTTTGTTTGTACTTGGAATGAACCCCTCTGGCAATTGTACAGCAACAAGGGTATAAAGGGCCACACGTGCCCTACATTTACCTTCCTGCCGTATTGGCAGGTAAAATTCAATAGTTTAATTAATTTAATAAGGAAAAGGCAAACTCGTCATAACCCAGGGCTATAGAAATGTAAAGGATTCCGGTTCCTGGTGAAAAGTAATTGTGAAGGAATGCCCCAGGGCTGTATAAGAGAGCCAAAGAGGATTCGATTCCAGCATTCGCCATAACGTCACCTCTAGTCTAATACAGCTTAAATTATAAAGAGAACCTTGAATAAAACTTTGATTCAGAATTGCTGATGGCGGGATTCAAACCGTGCCCTCCTAAATCATAGTCTTGCGCATTACACCTGAGCTATACCTTTGTCGGTGTCTGGTCTTTGAAGACTGTACACAGTCGTGCAGAAGTTGAATCCATATTGAAGGGATCTGAAACGCTTGGTCTTCGATGAATTAATTTTTATAACATACGTTGGCAGTAAAGTCTCAATCAAAAGGTGAGAAAGTTGATTTGGAGCGTCGAACTCTTTCCACAAAAATGTAAACTCCTGCTCCAAACAACTTTCTCAACCCAATAGAGTAGATGGTGCAGTCACGTGTAAGCACAAGTCCAGGGTTCAACTCCCGACCCCGGCAATCCTGACTGAGGTTTCCTTCAGTCATTACCGAGACTGCAAGGGATCAAGTCATATTAAGCAGTCCGTGGACATTCCCTTCACAATAATTGTCCTAACTAAGAAAACTATTGTTTAGACAAGGGTCATGCATAGCCCCATCCCATAGGCAGTTTTCCCAAGAGAAATTTACAATTTAATTTCCCTTGACACTTGATTTCAGTTGTCATTTCTGACGCTTCCAGCTGACTCTTTCTTTGCTCCAACTGTCATCGTTGCAGTACCTAGGTACAAAGTGTGCTCTGTAAAACGTTACTTTGCATCTTTGTGGAAACAACTCGTTCCAAAGCAGATTTCGCAGCAGTTATGAAAACCCTTCTGCTTTTTGTACTCTATAGCTGTCACTTCACTATTCACGTTTCCATATTTTGTCAAAATACTTCAGAACAAGACCCTCCCTCGACCATAAGTAAATCAAGGGGTGTCTAGTTGTATCTACTGTACCGGTACCCAACCTTTGATTTACTTCTAGTCGAGGGGATACATAAATTCTGTATTTTCTTTCAATACTTTCCAAGAAGTTTTAGTTCATATCATAGATAATATATTACACTTATCTGTGCTTATATTTCTCTGATTTCTTCTAGGCATGCCCTCGCGTTGTCTCCATTTTCAGCATTAAGCATTCGCTCTTTTCTGACTTACAAATTAATAAATAAATAAATTAAAAAACACCCTTAGAAGTCTAGAAGACAAAATCACATAGTGTTTAGAAAAGAAGAAGATGCGGTAGGCGAAGAGAGGAAGGAAGCTCTACACATAAACACACCCGCGGCCAACTACGGATCCAGTCTTCGCATGGTGGTGAAACTAGGTCAGTGATGTAGACGGCACAGGTCTAGCTCAAACTAAATTAATCCCCACAATACCCCCTTTGTTCGGGTTTGTGCAGGATGAATAAAAACTTAATTGCATTTACATATCCTGGAGGTTTTCTTGTTTTGTGCCGCTGCTCAACACTATTTGCAGATTGTGTGATAAGGATGTTGTCTTGAGAAGAAGTTTACCAGTAGCCACACTGATTAATAATATATTTGTCCTTTTCTACAAAGTACAAATTAGCCAAGTGTGATATCTCAACTCGCCATATGGTGGATCCACTTTTTGAGTTGTATTTATTATTTTCTGTCTGCAGTCAACAGTCAATCGTATTACATCGAGCATAATAAAGTGTAAAGTAAACATTGTTATGTTTTGTTATGTTTTGAAATCTTCGGCGGTTTGTCAAAATATTTTTCAATAATTGTTTACTGGTGCTTTATATGTAAAAAAAAAACTTATCTGGAAAATAATTGACAATTTTAATTGATTTGTACAACACTGGCTGGTAAATAACTAAACATGATTATCGTAAAACACATTCCACTGAGTGGTAATTTAAAAAACGTGTTTGTTTATAATTATCCCACATTGCCTCTGGATAACAATTATCCTGAAAACAACACAGAACTTATTATTGATAGATTACTTTATTATTTACATATTATATTTCTAGTGCTTTTATTATGACGATATTTTGTATGTTTTCAGTAGTTTAGCGAGGCTCTTTGATTCTGTGTACGTTAATTCTTCCAATGCAGAAGTCCCGGGTTCGAGTCCAGCTTACCCAAGAAGTTATTCTTTCTGGTATATAGACTTTTTACCTGTTCTGACAACCAAGCACGTGAGGAAGTGTACAAAGCTGTTCCAAACTATAAACTCGTCATGCCGGCGTCTTTCGTGGATGCTCGTGCCCACAAGATGTCTTCATTTCAAATACTGATCGCTGGTTCGCCAATGTCCGCCCTACTTTAAATAAGTCCCCTCCCCCGCCCCCTTGACTTATTTTTAACGACCCATAAAACATTATTATGTTCTTTTGTAAATTTATGTGTTGAAATAATTAAAACATAAACAAGAAAAATAAACTAATTGATTTTTTTTAAAAACATGTACTTGACTTGAATTGTACTTGGAAGAACAGCATAAATTGGCAATTACGTCAAACATTTTATGAACATAAAACATAAATAATTAAAAAAATGTGTAGTATTCTAAAAAAAAAAAAAAAAACGGAAACAATATAAGAACGTACTTTTTCACTATCCAACGCCAATGTTCACGATTTAGATTTTAAATTGTCCACATAATATTAGGCGTGTTATAACGTAAAATCAGAAATTGTGTTAGATCGTTAATTTATTACTAGAAAACGCACACTATAGTTTAAAAAATGTAGTTGTATTTTTTATAACATATAAAACAATCAAACTGTACTATGTATCTGTTTTTTAATATGTTATGCATTAGGAAAACTTATAATTATTGATATTAAATTCTGTCCATTATGGTAAATTAGCGTATATAGTTCCTGTATTTTGTTTTATTTAATGTGCTATTATTAGGTAGAATTACTAGTATATAGCATTGTCTTTCATCATTTAGATAAATTTAATTTCATATAGGCGTATCAAGCATTTTATATGTAAACTGTATAATCTTTTTATTTCTGTAATGCTTTATAAACCATAAAAAAATGATATAAATAAAAAAAGAATATAATTATTTTTACGGTTTAGCAAGTTGTGGAGATGCAGTGTATGATTGTGTATACTAGGAAAACGCCAAAGTCGTTGTTAGACGAGTGAACGAGTCATGTGTTGAGTACCCGGGAACATTTGCATTTTAAGTTGATGGATTTGATATTTTGCACATAAGGTATTGATGACAGGGTTTTGAGTTTAGTTGTTAGAAGGGCGCGTCAACCGTAAGACCATAATGCACCACTCTAGCCTATGATAGGCTAGGGAGGAAAGACCCATGCTGGATCCAGCCTTAGGTAGGGGGAGGAAATGGAATGTTCCCAGGTACTCAACACATGGCTCACTCACTCGTCCAACAACAACTACTTTGGCGTTTTCCTAGTACCATATTCCCTTGGTCCAGTTGACAATTACAATTTTTTGTATTCGATTCATTTCATTGTAAAATGGGTTTAGAAAGTCAGAAACTAGAATATTATTACATTGCAATATTAGTGCATAAAAATTATTGTGTTTCTCTATATTTCATTTTTTGTGTGCATCTACGTCCAAAGTCACTATGCTAAGTTAAAAAAATATGACCGACATAAAAATAAATAAAATATAATATAAAATTCCTCCTGGGAAAATCTTTTTATTCAATTGACGATTTTCTAAATACCTGTCCTTCAGTTTCGTATATTGTACTTAAATATATTATCGATCATTATTAAGTAACCTAAGTAGCCTATTTAATTATTTATATTTTATATATTTTGTTTTTTTTTGAGTTTTGGGTTTTTAATTTCCCCTTATCTATGCAATTTGTCGGGGGGTTTTTAAAAAAAAAATTAAAAAATAAAGTTTTTGCAAAATTCAAGCGTTGTCGTATAAAGAGACTATGCACGTTTAAAAAAAAAATACCACTTTGTGTGCCTAAACCCCTACAATTTGCATGAGTTCAATCAACAGGTCGTTTCCCGCACCTAGGGCAGTGGAATCCCGGAATATTGCATTTACTTGCTGACCGATATTCAAAGATGTTAAGTTATGAAACAAAATTTGTCTAAACAACATATTTGCCCACTTTGTTTGCAACTAAAGTCATGGTGAGCCATGGACTTGCAACCCCGACCTAGATCACGGGAGGAGCCCCTGGACCCTAAACCACTGGCCGGGATGTAGATTGTGGGACTTATAAACATGGAAATGGATATTTAATTTCACGAGTGAAGAATCTTATACTAGAAACCTAAAGTCCCCCGGTTATGATGAGCTTTTTAAGTTTTAGTTTCTTGGAAAAAATTTACTTTTTTGCAATATGTCTTTTTTTGTGCCTACGTCATTGTAGTGAATGTTGTAGTTTCTTTTTTTCTTGTCAATTGTATATATAACGTAAAAACCTTTTTAAAAGCTTTTTTTCTATGGATTTCTGGCTACTTTTTCAACTTTTTCTTTCAAAGGTACTACATCACCATAACCTTAATGTCCTGTTAATATGAACGTTGAAACCACCGTTATTGTCAGATTGCCAAATGGCACGAAAATATTGTACAAAACCAAAAATCTTATATTAAAGCTTATTTCTATGAATACCGCTAACTTTTTCAAACTTTTTTTCAAAATGTACTAATCACCATACCTTAATGTCTATGTATAATATGACTTTAGCTTACCCGTTTGGTAAATTGGCCAAATGGACGAAAATATCGCCCAAAAAGAAAAAAATCGTAAAAGTCGATATCATGAAATATTTTCGTGACCAAACGTTGGCAAGTCTAAGTTCGAATTTCGGGATGAGAAGTCCTGTCAAAATATTAAATCGCATATGCGTTTGCGGTAGAGAAAACAAAGAGTAAACAAGACAAAAAAAAAAAAAAAACAAAAAAAAAAAAACACCGGAAATTTTGGGGGTCGGTGAATTGAATGCTATGGTCGTTCATTAAGTTAATCTCACAATTCATTTTCTTTTGTATGTATTTTTATTGAATTACATTTTGTAGAGCTATAAACTAAAATGTTTGTAAATCCTGGACCGGCACCTCCACCACATCCCAAAAACATGTTTTTGTTTCGCGAAAATTGCCTACCTTCTTTAGACTATCGTATTTCGTGGCAGTCCTTAAATACCCGACGGACGCGAAATTTCGGGTACCCGCAAACCACTAATCACAAATCATTATATGATTCCTTTCAATATTCCTTTCTATACCTTCACGATACTTCGTGTGTTAGTTTATTTATTTTTATTTTATTTATTTATTTACCTAATTTAAACCGATTACAAATATCGAACAAAAACTTATTTAATTTCTGCACAACCTATTTCCTTAGTGCTCTTCCTTCCGTATGAGCTTCGTACTTGATTAAATCACAGTCACTCTTCATTTCGATTACCCTCATTGCACGGCCCATTACACAACGACAATAGCCCGTGTGTGGTGTGTGCCACCGCCACCCGGCGGGCGAGCCGGTGAAATATTATGATGGATGGATATGATATGGCCTGCTTTTTGTTGGGGTGAATAACCCTGCACAGCTGCTGTGTGCATGGACCCAGTGTGCAAAATCCTTCATTACAAATGTAAAACTAGTCAAAAGATAACACGTGGCGATAGTCAACAGCCAAGTTCGCGAGGAACACACCTTAACCCTTTAAGGCAAAACTTTTATCCATAATTTTTCTTTTTACCTTACAATTTGAATTTTTGATTTTAATGAATTTTAGAATTTTTTTGTTTTTCCTCGTCTTTAGGAAAAAAAAGCTGATTTGAAATCCAATTGCTATCAAGTTAAAAAAATCAAAATTTGAGTATATTTTCAAAATTAGATTTTTTTGCATTTTTCTTTTTTTCATTTTTTTGCATGTTACTTGATCTACTACGGCATTCCGGACTCCCGGAAATTTGTGAATTTTTTTGTTTTATAACAATTCGATTTTTGATCATTATAAAATCGTTCTAATCATTAAATTTAGTATGGAAAAGGGCCTCTTTGAAAAACGAAGCTGCTTTTTGGGGGACCGTGTGAAATAAATTTAACAAAATTTTTATTTTTAAAAGAAAGGGGGTAAACAGGTTCCAAACCAAAATTTAAGTATCAAGTTCGTTATAATAATCGTTATTAATGTTTTCCTTCCGCTTGTTAATATCGTATCACAAATACGTTGTCTATAAACATAACACAAATAGTCGAAGTTGTTTCCTGATGAGGTGTGTGATAGGAAGTGTTCGGGCTGGCAGCAGTGTTTGTCTGAGCATATTGATATTTTGGAAGGTGAAGGGAGAAGGGTCATGACCTTTTGGTGAAAATAAAGAGTAAAATACGAGTTGAATGTTCAAGGCTTTTAGGCAAACTTTTGATATTCAGATAAAGTTAAGACATTTTGACAATAAATATTAACAATAGGTTTGATGCGGCGTTCATGATAGGAAGTAATTCAAGTTGAAAACATGGTTTGTGAGGTAGTAAAAAAGATGGGTGATTTTACTGAAAAGAAGTTGTGATATTGTACTATTATTAATAGTGTGTTTTGAATAGTGTGCAGATGTCTAATGATGATAAGGAGGTGATATGTAATGAAAATAAATACAAAATATACGTTGAATTGTCTGGTATAACGTCGACCGTGCCGTGCCGAGCCGCAGCAAGGAATCATAGCCGAGTGGGGGTAATGTCCCGTTGTATTTCCTGGCATGCGCACTGCATCCCCCCCTCCCCTCCCAGGCCCCTCTCGTACGCACGCTGTTGGCGTTTCATCCGCGAACATTTGAATTTTGCCGCCTTTGACCGCTCGTTGCGCGCCGGACGATTACACGTCATGAAAATGAACTAGTGTTTTTTTGTTTAATCGTTAAGTCGGAAGTGAATTAATTACCGACAATAAACATAATCGTCTCTTCGTCAGTTGAAATGCGAAATTGAGGTCAAAATAGATGGCGTTGATGTAGATTGTAGAGTGCGTTGACTTGTACGGAAACATTTTCTTATCTGGTTTCGTAAATTGTAATCTCTGACGAGTGACGACAACTTTTTATTTCGTCGTACGAACGGAAAGAATGGTCGCGTACTCAATTCGTCATTGCCAATGCCAGCCTTTCCCAATATAACGTGCAAAGCGGTATTGTTGCCCGGCTATCTAACTAAATTACGGAACAATTTGGTTGACACAAATTCCTAGAACGACTGGTTTACAACAAGATCGGGTTATGTAATGCGATCTAACACGGGCTACCAACGCACTACTGGATTTGCTCTGTGGGTAAACAGGTTTCCGCGTGAATTACAGGGTCGTTGGTTCGAGTCCCGCTTATGTATTCTTATCTTTCATAATAAAAATGTATGGGAATAAAAATCCGGAAAGAAAACAGTTCATGCAAACTCGATCAGATTAAAATTTTGAAAAAAAAATTGAAAAAAATTGGATAGGATATTGAATTTGTAAAATAATAATGTGGGGTAGATGATTTTATTTGAATGGGTCGGATTTGGATTACGTGTTCTGGTGGGGGGGTGAAGGTAGGAAAGGGTGGGTTATTGTAGTAAAGTAAATCGACGGGTTCTCCCCTGGCTCCCCCTCTCCCCCCGCCCCTACCCCATGGGCTGGCTCGCAGCAGCGCGGCGCACAGTGCTCGGTAGTAGTAGCAAGAGGGGTCAACGACACCGCGCAGCTCGTCGAATGAAACTGAACTCGTTCGCACATGGTGTCGCTACCATTACCAACACATACGTGATCAAGGACGTCGTTTACACATTCATCTCAACGTTATCAATAAACAATACGCGAGTGAACGCCGTTTACGTCAAGACGTTTATTGTTTTAAACAGTGTTTTGATTATGGCAGTGTTTTCACTTTCGAAAGGATGGATTGCGAGTGTGGTTATGTCGCGCAAGTGAGAGACCGCTAACTTGTCAAAAAGGCGGTGTTATCAGCTGTGAATAGTGTCAACGCCAATTGACAGGTTATTGGCACGACAAGATGTAAATACATAGACAAGGTAGATGATTGTAACTGATTTTGATTGAAGGTTTCCATTGCGTTTCGAGCGGAGCGTGAAGTACGCTCTAATGATTGTGCTACTTTTGCGTAGACCAGTGCGGAAATTGAGTGGTTGTTTTTCATTTCACGGGCAAGTCGAGACAGCAGTAGAAAGTGTGCAAGAAAGTGACAGCATGTTCATTGCTTTTAATTGATAAACGTTTATTTTTACGTGTAAAGTAATTTAGAAATTGTTTAAGTGTTTTTTTGTGGACTAGGACGATATAGTGAATTTTGCAAAACTGGCGTTTGTGATTCGGCCTAATCGACTGACAGACGTCGACGTCCAAAGGATTTCACCAAGAGGTCGAGAGTCGACAGCTTCGAAAATGTAAGTACTGGAATGTGTAGGGGAAGTGAGAGGAATGGCACGTGCATTATTGCGAATAAAATTAGTTTCCGCTGGTCTATGACGGGAAGCTCTCGTCGCACGCGGCAAGGGGAATAGGCCTAGCGGAGGTCGTCGCCTTGCAGTCAACAACAGACAGTACAGTTCTCGATTTAACTCGAGCCTATATTTAAGTCGAGATGTCAATCAACCAATCAAGCGCGCCGATTGAGTGACAACTAATCGGCACGACACAAAAAACAAGTTATTTATTAGAGTAACGGCTTTCGCCTCGAGCAAAAAGTAACGAAAGCGATGCATTGAATATGTACGGACCTGTTTCCGCAAGGCAATTCATGACGCCCAACTGTGAAGTGTGAAGGAGAGAGAGAGAGAGGGAGAGAGAGATTGAATGTCAGGCTTATCATAAACTCGAACCCGGTGCGTCTATTTGCGAAGTAATTAATTTTCTTCGTGCTCTAAACGTCGCATTGACATTCTCTTCTATCTTGCTTGCTTGCAATGGCGATCATTAGTGAGGTCAGGTCATTAGTCAGGTCAACTTTCATGACGACGGTTTATTCAATCGTTTTTTAAACCAGTCAAACTGCTGATGTTAGTGATAAACTACCAAATCAATTAGGATTTTTGGTTTTTAATTCTTTTGAAAATCTTGAAAAAACTTCGGGTGTGGCGGGATTCGAACCAGCGACCCCCCGTCTAAGAGTCCCGCGCGTTACGCTTGAGCTATACGTCTGCTGATGGATTCTGTCGATGTGTACTGGTATATGAATTTTCGTTCTGTCCTTTATTGATTCAATATAATATCTAGATTCACGGCGAGAACAAAACAAGCCCCCCCAGAAGAAAGTAAGTTTTTAGGGATCCTTGCCCCAGGATCTTTCTTTCCCGTAATAAAATCAAATGACCCGGACTAATTCATAAGGTCACTCACTCATTGCTAAAATGTACCCATTTTAGAAACGGATATAAGATAACACTGATAGGCCCTAACTGGTATTGTACTCCTAAATGATAACACTATTATCGACATTTTATTTGGCACCCACCAAAAAGACCGTCAGATGGCTCCCGCGGTTATTGGAGGTGGCGGTTAAGGGGGGGGGGGGTGACGTACTGTATTGGTTTTAGAGCTATGGATTCTGCACAAAGCTACAAATTGTGTGCTTGACCTGCGTTCTAATCTATTCTTATCGCACCTAATTGTATTAATAATAGATCTTTTCTGATATAATGCATCAACAATACAAAAGGGGTAAAGCTTTGACCGGCAATCGGGGGATCGAGGTTTTTTTACCCCGCTGAGACTTATTTTTTTAAATTACTTGATAGATTTCTATAATAGATGTAAATAAACACCACCGCTATTTCATAATTCAGAAACCGTATGTACACCACCGAAAAATTGATAAGGGAACTGGTTGTGGTTTCGCTAGAATTTAGACTGCCATGATTAACTTTTGTTTTATAATAATAATTTTGTATTCAGTGAGGTTTTATTGATAACTTAAATAAATTTAAATATATACCGTAATAAAGAGTCTGAAATGAACCCTAAACTCGGAAGGGCAAGGGGCACATCCTCAAGCAGAATATAATCAAATAACACTTTCACAAATCGCTAGGCCTTTGTTATCAATTTTTGGTGTTGTGTACCTAATCTTAAACTATGAGAAAATAATTGAGTGCGGTTGTAATATTGGCTTGCCCCAACCGTGTATCGAACTCCGAACTGAATGCTATATGGCAGCTAGAGAGATGAGGGTTCGAAACCCCCGTAAGAAATATCGTTGATTCGTTTTGATTTTGTAATTGCATCGCATAACCTTTTATTTGCATTAATCGAGATACGGAGGCGATTTTTTTTGTTCCATTGCGATGTGTGGTAGCTTTTGTTAGTGGTAACGCGTATACTGATTCTGACTGATTCAGATGTCTTCAGTTCGATACTCGCTACCGGCAATCTTGACTGAAAGTTTTGTCCTCAGTTTTTCTTTAGTCGAATGCGTTTGACAGAGATACTTTCCCGAAGAGGTGCACGCAAGCGGGAATTGTCCCATGGGCTGATTTCCTATATAAGGTAATAGGCCTATTTAATATTGTAATTCTGTCCCCGTCGTCTCGATTAGGTCCTAAACGTTATCGTATTCGCAGGGTCAGGAATTTGCCCGCTGTAAGGTATACACTTCAGTTCTGTAGGTCCTGGACGGTGTAATCCTAATCAGGACTTCAGGAGGAATGTCCATTGGTTGTTTTAGGGGACTCAATATCCATTCCCTACCATAGCATTGAAAACCCTCGATAATGGTTGCCGGTGTTTTGTGGATCGTAAGGGTAAAGCGAACATTTTGCAGTTGCACCTCATAATAACAATACCCATGACAAAATAACGTAATTCACCAATTTACCAACATCAACTAAGTGATGTGATTTTGTGCGGTTCTACGCTATAGCATTTCCCTCCCGTCGGTTGCTTTCTTTCTCAAACATGTTGTTAAAAGTAAAACTATCCACTGGTTGTTCTTGTAAGTTGAACACTAACCTTACTTTCCAAATCATCCAATGGATTGGGTGAAATTGAAAGAAAACTCGCGTATTGCCACCAAAAGGTTATCGGTTGAGTTTCATCGAAACATGGAAGGCACTCGATGAAATTTCGAGAGGAAAGTAATAAATTTACCCCCCGCTTTTCCTCATTTATTTTGGATGCAAGGTGTTTGGCTTTCGAGTCGGAATCACCCACGAAAGTAATTTGAGAGCCGATATACAGTTTTTATTTGCGATATCTGAATGAAATTGACAATACGACGTCGACGACCATCTTGATTCTTGATAAATCTCAAGTCTTTTTGGGTATCATAAAATTTCAAAATCGACCAATCTGTTTTTGAAATGAAATCACTTAGCCTAATTTTTATCTTGTTTTCTTTAAACACAAACCAAAAAACTTTTTTAAGATTTTAACAAAAAAATGTTTACATTAAACGGTCAATTAATCGATATATATATAGACGTAACTGTCTGACTCTGAAGGGCTGGATTTGGACTCGGAGAGTAGTGAAATGTAGGTTAGGAAGTCGCAGACACAATAGCCGGCACGGGTTGCCCCGAGAGTAGAGTCGCATCGTTGCTTTACTGTTACCAAAAGTGGGCTAATGGTAATTTCTTTATGCTGTAGGGGCCATAAAGTACCGCTATGTATACTTCTCGCTTTCGGCATGTAGACCTTAGTTGGTGGGTGTCGTAGTGCAGCGGGCGAGCGCAGCGGAGAGTGACGTCAAGAGCCGGCGCGGTTCCCGAGAGTGAATCGCACATCGTTGGCTTTACTGTTACCAAAAGTGGGCTAATGGTAATTCTTTATGCTTAGGGGCCCATAAAGTACCGGCTATGTATACTCTCGCTCTTCGGCATGTGACCTTAGTTGGTGGGTGTCGTAGTGCAGCGGGCGAGCGCAGCGGAGAGTGACTGTCAGAGCCGGCGCGGGTTGCCCCGAGAGTAGAGTCGCATCGTTGCTTTACTGTTACCAAAAGTGGGCTAATGGTAATTTCTTTATGCTGTAGGGGCCATAAAGTACCGCTATGTATACTCTCGCTTTCGGCATGTAGACCTTAGTTAGTGGGTGTCGTAGTGCAGCGGGCGAGCGCAGCGGAGAGTGACTGTCAAGAGCCGGCACGGGTTGCCCCGAGAGTAGAGTCGCATCGTTGCTTTACTGTTACCAAAAGTGGGCTAATGGTAATTTCTTTATGCTGTAGGGGCCATAAAGTACCGCTATGTATACTCTCGCTTTCGGCATGTAGACCTTAGTTGTGGGTGTCGTAGTGCAAGCGGGCGAGCGCAGCGGAGAGTGACTGTCAAGAGCCGGCGCGGGTTGCCCCGAGAGTAGAATTTGCATCGTTGCTTACTGTTACCAAAAGTGGGCTAATGGTAATTTCTTTATGCTGTAGGGGCCATAAAGTACCGCTATGTATACTCTCGCTTTCGGCATGTAGACCTTAGTTAGTGGGTGTCGTAGTGCAGTGGGCGAGCGCATCGGAGAGTGACTGTCAAGAAGGAGGTAGAAGTAAGGGGGTCACGTGGGCAGAAGAGGGGAAGGGGGGAGGGGGGGGGGCTATTTGTACAAACAATGACGGGCCCGTGAACTTGCAGCATGACACACGAAACTACGTCATTTCACGGGCATCACTTTCGAAGTAGGCGACGCATGTCTGTCAAATGCAATGTGGTTATTATTAATTAGCAACACGGCTTACTTTATGAAAGTTTGCCCCGAATAGCCTCGAGTCATTCTCCACCCGTACAATCGAAGAATTTGAACCCTTCTTTCGTTGCTCACACTAAAGGTCAATTGGTCAAAACGTCATGGAACACGGTTATTTGTCCCCCCCCCCCCCCCCGGAATAATAGTCGTTAGCGTCCCCTTTTGTAAATAATTATTATATAACTGAATATAGGAAGATGCTTAAAAGTTTTTTTTTTTTTTTTTAGCTAAAATACGTTACCAAAATGTGTATTAGCTCCTTATGATACCACCGATTGTCTTATCTGCTGTGCAGTGGTGCAGCATATTTCTGACGATGTGTAGGGGCAGGGCTCGAAATTAACGGCAGCCCGAGGCTGCCCAGAACACTCTCGGGCTGCCTATTGTGTGAAATTTCCCATACAACTAGCATTAAATATTAAATTTTCCTAAAATCCAAAATTTTGTTTAAAGGAATAATCTTACAACTGTTGACACTCAATGTATTAATTAGGGGTGTATACGAGTACCCGAAATTTCGATTCGATTCGTGTATTTGATACTCGAAATCAAGTATTGAAATAAATAATGATTTTGGTGGAGGTGCCGGGTAGTCGATAGCAAATTCATACAGATTTGTACAAATAGTTGAGGTGCCGAGTCGCGCGCGAGAGTAAAAGCGCAAAATACGTAAAGCATTTTTGGCACTACCTTACCAACCTTGATTAGCCTTAATAGTACGCTCAGGCTTTTGATAAAAAGAATATCTGATAGGACTATAATAATTATAATGACATTTTCAAGAAATGTCAATAACTGAATTATATTTCATAGCCTAGATCTAATAACTTGATCATTAAAATTGTTTAGAGATAGATAACATTTTCAAATCAATAGATGAAACTACTCCCTCCTTGATACCAATAATTTATAACAATTAAATAAACAAAATAATAATGTTTCTTCCCATTTCTCAATTTTTTTAATTTGCGACAGTTTCTGACCAACAGAATATCCGTGTTTTCCTCTTCCACATCGGGCACAGACCAACTCCCTCGATCCTTGTTTTTATTTCTCTTCACTTATTACCCCCCCGCCCCCCCTCCCCCCTGCCCACCACATACTTCTCTATCCTTCCATCTGCTTACGCTTCCGCTCTCCTTATTCACTGTCTTTCATGTAAGTAGTAATTTACTGTATTGTTATCATAATGTTTTCTCCGGGTTTTTTCCTCGTCTACTGAATCACTTGCTATAGTGCTGACTTGCACTGATAAACGACTCTTGTACAGAAGCCAACTTATAAGTAAATAAATAACAAAGTAACATTTTCTGCTACTTTATGAGTATAACAATTAGAATGCTAGATAGAGGAGTCACGTTCACATACAAAGCATCAAGTGAGGAATTATAAAGTACGGGAAAGCGGAAATCTGACATTATAAACTGACAGGATGTAACTTTTTAACAAATAACATTGACATGTGGGGTGGGAGGGCGGGGGGGGGGGAGAGGAGAAATTAATGTACTTTTTTATATTTATTCCTGTGATTCTGTCGTGTCAGTCCCCACATTTCTTGTCTCTGACTCTAAACGGTCGACAAAAACAGCTAAACCTCGATCAGTTCGCTCCTTGAATGTCAATTTTCTATATTACTTTGGGAGGATTTCGTCTTAACCTCTAACCCGGCGGGTGCAAGATTGTGATTTATTTTGTCAAGCGCATGGGCGGAGTTGGGCTCGCTGACCCCACGATCATCATCATTGTTCAGCAGGAGACTGTTTCGAATTCTAGGTCAAGGAAAAGTGAAAGCATATAGGTATAGTGCATACAAGAAAGATTCAAAAACCTCATGTGGGCTTTCATTAACGATTTCGACGTTACGAAAGTTTCTCTACGCCCCTATTTTTAATTTCCCTAATTTATTGATATGTGCAAACGTACTGCTGTTTACGATATCAGAAGAATTTGTTTTTTTGGCTAGTGTTGAATAATAAATTATCATTATTTTTCTCTTTCTTATGGTGTCGCGTGCGGTGATGTTGTTTGTTTGCAAGTCACACATAAATTCCATTCTGTTGTCTAAACGAACTTTGCTACAAAAATATCGTGTAGTTTATGTTGACGATCTGTAACGTACTGTGAAGATTTGTATACGCACTATAAGGGTTATGATTTGTATGGTGACAAAATACAAAAGAAAAATAGTTTGTCCTTAGTTAAAAATATATCTGAACACAAATCGCAGAATTTGTATTACTCACACACATTCCTAATTTTGATTTATGTTCATTGTGTTCATGTAAAAACTATTTTTTTATTAATATTAATTAGTAATTTTAAATTATGTATAATTATTTCTATATTCAATGGGAATGGAAAACACCTCCCTGATTACGAAATCGCGTTGATTTCGAGTAGAATTGTACGTTAATTCTTTGCAAATACGATACATATGTTGTGGGTGATTTTACTTTCAATACATGATTCGTACCCAAACTGGCAAAGTCTATCCCAATCCAACCCAAAATGTAATTATTTTAATTCTGATGAACTCAGTGCCATGCAGCACGATGTGCTAAATGCCAGCCTATACTAAAACATAGTCTATTTCACCCGAAGTGTTATTAGTTATCTGTGTTACTGTTATACCGTTGAAACTGTCTGTTTAAAACAAATATTTATTTCTTATTTTTTTAATGAATTTAAGAAATATCACTTTTGATTTACCCTTTCGTCATCCCGTTTGTTTCCATGCCTAGCATTTCATTCATATATTTTTGTTTTGATAGTATTTTGGTGTATCTGATATATTTTGAGATATAAATTATCGACTGATAAGATTCTTTCCAAGTGTTTGTCAAATTTGAGGAAAAATTGAGTCTATATAGGCACTCGTGATAAAGCTAAAAAAAATACCCATCATTAATTCAACGCATTCTTAGCACTTATCTCTGGTAATTATATGTTGGAGTGAGTTAAAATACTAATGGTTATGCTCATCAATCTAGGTTTTACTACCCCACCATAAACAATTTTGCCAAGGTCATATTCTCCTTTACGTTACTGTTGAAAGTGTTAGAACCTAATCATGACGTCACGATTACCCGGAAGTATATTAATCACGATATGAAAAAAGATGGAAGTTTTCGTTGCCTCTCTATCTAATCAAATCATCCGGCCTAATATTTACAGCTACACACCTGTGTTTTCAGGTGAGGAGTGGAAGGCCAACTAATTCAAAGTATAGAATGAGAATTCAAAGGATATTTTCAATGTTGAAGATCGAAGCTAGGACAAATTCCTGTTTGCTCGTCTAACTGACATCACACTTGTCTGATATGTTGCACAGTAGTTACAGAAATGAAAATGAGAGGCTCTACAGTAACCTTTTCCAAAATGATTTTTAGTTCACGTTAAAGGAATGAATTTAATTTTACGAATTTGAATTTGAAATTACTGTCAGATATGTCCCATTTCCTCTGAAAATACAGCTTCTATATATTCGTTGAGCATAATTGTTTGTTATATATCTGCCCGGACAGCCAAAAGGTACCGTGTTCAATCCCCGGTGGAGGCACTTTTTTAATTTCGATAACACATCATAACAGCGTCGTTAGTCGCGGATGGTGCTTATATTCTAACAAACTCCCACTGTATAATCAGTTGGAACCGATAGAGCTAGTTTTCTATAAAAGTTGTTGACTTTTGTTGGCGTCATTAATACATGTGTAGGCTCATGTGTGCATGTGTTCATTGTTCGGTTTAACAATGAGCGGTTTCAAAATAATAATAAGCTCCTAGTGACAAAATTATTCAATGGGTGATAAAACGCTCACGTTTAACTTGTTTAATTTTTGTGCTATCAACTGAGTGGGTGTGGTTATATTGGATAGGCAATACATATTGGTTCATTTCTTAGTGTTTAATTTAAATTTATTTATTTATTTGTGAAATGCATTATTTTGTTGGAAATGTTTATTCGGTCACCATTAAAAAAAATATATATAAAAAATAAATAAATATGTCTTGAATATAAATTTCAAATTAAATTTAAATATCCCTAAGTGCTCAACCCTCTGTAGGCCATCTTTAATTATATGTATCAGTATTCAGTAATTATTTAAAACATTCCTTTAAACGAAATGCTTATTCATAGGAAAGTCTGAGCGCAATGAACATCACATTGTTGTTGGTGAACGCAGGTCTATTAGATTTTGTCTGGAATTTGGATAGCGTCCCAGGGTTAAATGGGAGCCTTGCCCTCGGCGCATTTCACAGTCCAAACACATCGTACTTTGCAGTTGTCGCAATTAATTATGATCCCGATTATTCGTGTCCGAACTATTTTCTATTCCCATGTTTGTTATCGAAGTTTATTTCACGTGTTTACTTTTTTATGTAGTTTTTTCGTGAGTTGAATTACAAAAACAATTGGCTTTGATTGATTTATGCTTACACAATAAATAGGTATAAACATTTAAGGACTGCTATTCAGCGCACCCGAAAGTCTGTAGGCACTGTCGTTTTACGGTTTTCGGGAGGCGAGATTAACCTTCCTGCATGATTATGTTCAATAAGCTTTGAGAGATTTCATGTCATGATATAAAGGGCGGGGAATTTAATTAAATGTTACGTGAAAAGGCTTACATTTTTTATTTTATTACTCTTATATTGTATTTGTTTCTCCATGTAAAATAAATTACCCGGTCTACACTCTTAAATTTATGAACAATTGTCAAACTAATCGGATGAGCGTAGCGAGGACTTCATTTTCATTGACTCTCGACTCTACGGGCAAGCGGCTATTCAGATTTTGATGAAATTTTCAGGGGACCTTCGAAATCTCTTAATTTAAAACCCGGAAGTTTTTGATTACAATCGGAGAAGTAATTCTTTTAACAATCGTACTTTTACTTTTGTCGATTTTAGTATACTTTTTGTCTGATTTTTCGCTCTCTACCGGACAAACCTAATAAATACAAATTTTTTCAGAGGACCTTTAGAAACATTTGAACTTAGATATTATGCTATGAATTTATGTAGAATCAAATAAATTTCTCTGATGAAAATAGCACATATGCGATTTTTGGGGGAATGTGAGAATGGAAGGGAAAGTCATCAGCTCCTCCATCAACGCGACTTTGAGAAGCGATTTAGATTAATTAAAAATGCACACATAAAACCGTCCTCATTGCAGATATCATTCAGCCAGCTCTATTTCTGATTCGTGATTAAGCTTCTCACCGCCTATATAATTGCGAGTTTGAAACATATTGGCGCCGTGCAGTGAGATGACGAGGTGGGAGCCTTGCCAGGCGAGCGCGGGCCGAGTGCCGACAAGGCGATGCACTGGTGCACTCTCACTACACCCATCTCGTACAATGTAATGGCAGCTTCGCAGCTAAAATAAACCAGAGAGCGTTCGCAAGTGAAAGTTAATCGGTACCAAGTCATTAGATGAGCTGAAGTTCACTTTTTGATGGATGAGCCAACTGCCAATCTTTATGTCAGAAATAAGTGATCTTGCCAAGAATTTAGCTCTTCACTTCATTCTATTTGAGCGTTCGTTCTGGAATCTTGATACTTTACTTGCATGTGAAATAGTGGAACTGGTAGGATACGGCTTTTACGATGTAGGTGTTGTTATTCGTTTGGAAGACAAAAAGTTGTCTTTTATTTAAGTGATAAGTCGTTAATTTTACGTGGGTTTGATTTGAGTACACAAAAGTATAAATTGAAACTAGTAGAACAGGTTGATTGTTAAAATGAAATTATTTGAAAATTCCATAAAAAAATATGTATATATTATTTTATTTAAGAACAGTGTATGTCCAAATAATTTCATTTTAATTCCTACATATAGTTCCAATAACATGCGATATCTATTTAAAATTTTTTTTTTTTTAAACTAAATCCATCCTTGAGGTACAAAGTGACCATCGGCGGACGAGACCGGGATCGGTCGTCCCGTCTATTGTCTGCATTTTTCCCTTTGCACCTTTTTTGGCGTGATCGAACTTGGGAGGGAACATGTTTTTTATCTACTTGCCTTCGCCCATTTCAAATCTATTGTGATGAAAATAATTTATTCAGCAAAATATTTTTTTTATAATTGCAAATATTTCATAACGTGGTTCAAATGTGTAGCTTGAGTTATGAAATGTGTTTTTTTCCCTAGTGTCTACGATCAAAACTGACTGAAATACATAAATATTATTATATTATTATATAATATTATCAAAATATGTTATAGAAGCATTATCCGTAACTCAGTCAGTTTTTATCGTAGAATTGCATCCAAAAAATGAAATTCAAGACGCACGCTTAATATTTCAACAACGTTATTAGATATTTGCAATTAAACAAAAAAATCAATAAATAAATTAATACAGCAGGTATAAAACCCTCAGTTTCTAGGATGGTCTATTTTACGACTACACGCGACAACCCTTAGCAGCTGCCTCATACCCATACCCGACGCGTCCGTCGATGGTCACTTTGTACTTCATGGATAGATAGACTTTTTGTTTTAAGTAGGCCTACATTTCATATTGTTAAATTGACTTAATTCCTACGTAATGAACGTGAATAATAATATCACATTTCCGTTTTGTGGTAAATACAGTACATATTATTTAATCAATCCAATCTTAAGCATTGCAACCAGAACTTATGGTGATATTTTTATGTTTCAACTCAAGTAAAAATGTATACAATAACATTCGCAAACTTGTGTTTTTGCTTCTCACACTGCATGCGAAATGCTAATGTGAAACATCTCTTTCCAAGCACAAACCTGTATTTGCGTGAAGCTAGGGGTTGTTCACCGTTCAGGATGTAGGCCTAGATGAAGCTGGCAGAATTAATGAAAGGGGATACTTGTCCGAATGTGAGTGTGTTATACCTCTAGATTACTCGCTAGAAGAGCTGCTCCCCTATAACCATCACAATGTGAAACGAGGGTGAGAACGAAGAAATTGTTCAACGCCAATTCCTGCAAACTGCAAACTGGATGACGTTACGTTTGCATTATAGCCAATGGGCTTTCGGCTCTTGCAAGATTACCTTACCTTACCTTACGAGACGTGAGATCGTGCAAGATCAAAGATTATATATTTCATAGATGGGTTGTTCAGACTATAAAATAAGTAAGGCAGCAGCTTTTCACAAAATAGCTCATAGTCGCTAACTTGATGAGTTGTGGGGCCACTTTTTTTTTTTTTAAGTAAAGAGCTTTCATTACAGAGTTAGATGAGTCGAATCAAATGCGGATCTACCTTTAAACGGACTAATAAGCAGCTGCTTATGTGCCCCCGTCTCTGAAAGGCAAACGTTTGGATGGAATTCTGTAATCAAAGAAGTCAATCATTCTCACTATCATTATTAATTGACTTGTAGTAGTTCTAATTTCGGACTTTTCTCTATCTTGTTTTGAATGACAATATTTGAAGAAATTGCCTTCACCTTGTGGGGTTTGTTGCATGGATAAACTTTGCGTCCTGTGTGCCTGTGGACATCTCAGCGCCAGCATTCACAGCCCCTGGTAGTAGTAGTTCCTCCAACTGTCACCTGCGCCACCGTACGGTACGCCTGCAGGCGGACAAGATGCAACCCGCAATACACGTTTCTCTCGCAGCAGAGTCAACCAGCATCACTGCCAACACCCTGCGCTGTGGATAATCAACGACAATCCCGCTTTCCCATACTTTTAGAGTATCAATTTAGCATTTATATTATTGCAATTATTGTGGCAAAAATTACATTTAATTGATTTTAAATTCATCTTATACCTAAGAATGGCATAAATCCCCAAAAGAAGTTCAACTAAACTAGCTCTAAAATAGGGCCCACGACGGAAAATAGACGTTACAAAATTCTGAATCTGCTCCGAATTAAAATTGCTAAATAAATACTAAATATTCGAAAAGAAAGCGTTATTCTTACGCACTTGTTCTTTTATACACCTATGGCCGACCACAATACGGCACACATTCGCACCCTATCTCCACGCGCGCGCACTCTTGCCGCTATCAACATCCGGTTTCTTCGCATTGTTTTCTCACGCTTCCGTTTGTATCATTGATTTACACTCGGGCCAAGTTTAGTCGGACACTCAAAAGTCCCGGTCCACTTTCTTCCTTATCTAAAGACTTTGGCTAATTGACGCGATACGGCGTGGGTGGGACTAGCCCTGCTATCTTCTCGTGTCATGGTTGGGTGGAACCTCAACCTGCGCCGTTTAAAAATTATATTTATTTTACCGTAGTAAGTAATCTTTGGTAATAATATCGTCCACACCCATCCATTGTTGCCTTTTTAGCAGACTGGAAAAAATATGTGTTATTAGTAATTTATTCTCCTTTGAGAACTACACTAACATTAACTTTCAGCATTGAAAGGTTTGAGAATGTTGTACCCTCAATAACGGGGGAGGGCCTTACCCAACCGACAGCTGTCAATTCTCGAATAACGTGCATTTATTAATATAACCAACAAGACTTCGCCATCGTATAATTACTATTTTCGCACCCACCCCCCAGACCCACCCACCATTGTGTGACCAACTGGGCATTAAGTCAACACATGGCCGAACCAAATTCTTCTTTATGGTAAATCAAGTCAAAAGGTAAAGGGAAGGGGACTGACGAGGAAGTATTATATTTTTTGAGAAAGACTCCATCATAGTTAGGGCCGAAAATACAAAATTTCAAAACGTTTTGAGAGTGATGAATTTTTTGTGTTTTTGCGTTTTTGTGTTCCAATCAAAATTTTTAAAAAATAACTAGGGGCAAACTTACAAGATTTTTCTCTATTTTTTTTACCTAGGGGAGGCGTATCTAATACGTTCACCCCCCTTCCGATTCTCCAGCCCATGCAGTTGATCAGAGTGAGGCAGTCAGGGTAGGGTGTATGGCAGTGATCTTGTAGCGTGCCCGTGCTAGCCAGCCGAGACACAAAGCTGCTCGCACGCCATGCACAAGGCTCGGCCGGTCATCAACCCTGGCTGATATGTAGGTCAGTAATACCGCCGAGCATAACGACCAGATTATTACGTGAGTGCACTTTATATGCGTTGTGGATATATACACTCTCGCTCCCCCCACCTCAGGCTACACGGCATTCCCTTTTTATCGGAGCGTTATGACAGCAATGACAATTACCATTCATACCATTTACTCTTCGATACAACAATCAATATTCTCTGGATTGTTTAGTAATATTTATAGTGCATGCATTGCGAGATCGAGCATGTTTAGGAATATTTTCCCTCAATTTTAACTAGTGGTCGAATTGGGGAGGTGGTGTACGTGGGTTCTTTTTCAAAATGAATTTATTGGCTTATCCATCTTCTCAAATAAAAACTATATTATTATCATTTAACTATGAAGAGAAACATAGCATTGCCATTCTTACTTTGGTGATAGTAAAATTTAATCCAACCAAAAATTGCAAAAATATGGGTTATGCGTGCGGCCTTCAAGCCTATGCTCAACTTTTTCATTATTTAATCTTTGACTATTATCAAATAACATTTTGATAATTAATTGTCACCATTGAGAATTTAGTTACGCCCCCCCCCCCTATTCTAGGTAAAAAAAGGCATCTGGAGTACATCCCCCCCCCTATTCTAGGTAAAAAAAGGCATCTGGAGTAAATTCCCCCCATCCCCCCCCCCCCCGCCAAGTAAATATCTCCATAAACACCACATTCTGTTCTCGAATGTGTTTCTGCGAATACGAGTTTTCTTCTCGGTGTTTCTGATCTAGTTTGAAGACGTGGGCTGCCTAGAATTAAATCGCCCGTCCGATCGTGTCGGCGGCGGCTTAGCTGAAGGAAGTCTAGCATGCACGGTCGGTCGGTATCCGACGATCTTCAAACCACTCTCATCCGAGCCTCAGAGTCGACCCACTTTTGCGCAAGCTTTGTTCACTCGATCGTTCGTTCGTGATTTTCACTTTCACTTTTCCACTTTGCTCAAGTCGATTCGTTCGTTCGTTCGTACATCGTCGTGACTCGGAGTTTGCGGAAGTCTCAGATCACGACTTCGCGAACCTCCGATTAGTTTACACCTCAATCTGTCACGAAACGCTTGAGAAATCAGGTTACGATCGTAAATTTGATACTTTTATCATCAATGAGTTATTGCTTGGTTATAATAAGCTTTGCTCTTGGTTTTGTAAAAAATGTTGACTTTGGCGAACTTGCGGAAGTCTGAATTGTTATCAGTATGTGAAGATAAGATATTTGCTGTGATGGTTTCGGTTCTGGTAAATATTTGCAGCTGCTGTGTTGTCTGGTGTAAATTGTGTATTGGGTTGGGCTGAGAATTTAAGTATTCTAAAAGTTATTGATTTGTTATTTTATTCAAAGTATATTCGGTTGAGTTTTCTATGATCCTGGGTATAGTCAAAACTTTGTAAAAAGTAATTATAAAAGAATAATTCACCAAAAGTAAACAAATGTACAAACTTTAATATTTTGGAGTATGTGTGTTTTTAGTAATTAAAATTAATTTGAATACAATTATTCTATGGTTGATCAGCCATCTATTTTTAGTTCTATTTCAGTATTCAGTGAAATTCAATATCAGTTAGGTACTCTTTTGACACCTGTTATATACGATTCAAGACAAAATGTTTTAATTTTTACTTCAAGACATGCACTATTTCGGCAATTTAGTGATTCATTAGCTTTCACGTTGCGTGTATGACTTTGTATGTGGGTGGGTGTGAATCATGATCATGGATGACTTTCCTAAACTCTACCTCACTGGCCAGGCAGGCACGTGCAGTGGAGTCCATGCCCTGATTGAAAGGAACAATTAAAGCAATTTTTACCAAGGCCATGCAAACGTGCTCTTTATTTAAATCACTCGCCGCTCAATCGTTTTTCATCGACCTCACCATAAACTGAATATCATTTAGGTTAGGTTATTTTTTACTGTTTAAAGCTTCTTGTTCACGTATACGTGACGGTCATCGTTTATATATGGAAGTTGCGTATGATTTGAATGTAATCATGATTCGATGAGCGAACAAAGCGAATGGGGATTTCCATTTGATTGGAGTGACTTTCTGATTTGTGAAGCACAACCTGTTGAGAATGTTACTTATCCTAAAAACAAAGTTATAGACTGTAAGTGTTCCTTGTTGATTGAAAACGACGAGCAAAGATGTTCATTTGTCTTATTAATAATCAGATGCCATAATCATTTAAAATTCGAACCAGTTACCAAATTTCATTCAATTGCACTCATCTATGACTTATTTATTATTCTGAATTTATTTTCAACTAAGAAATAAAAAATTGTTGTAATAATTATTTGTGTCATGATCATTAATAATATTTGTGTTATTAAAATACTTTTTATAACACAGTGCATTACCTTTACCCAGTTGCAATAATTCGCACAGAGCACAAAATGAACCAATCTTTATTCAGTTCCACCATACTTTGCCAACTCTCTTCACAATTTGAAGCTTTCTTAGCTCTTCCCTTGTTTCCCATTGTCTGACTAATATGTCTAACTAAAATGTCCACTGTCTAATAAATGATCAGCCACTTACAACAAGCAACATTGTCTGCATTGTGTTTCGCCCGACATGACAATGACAAGAGATGGAGTACGACATCATGAGCATTGTGTACACTGAGAATCTGGCCAACAGACGGTAGTGAAACTGAAATAAATGACACCTCTCTCTTCACAGAAATACCTGGCGTCATCAATACATCTTCTAACTTTGTCCCTTCCGTGAAAGTAATGAGATCTAAAAGAAATGTACATTTCTTCCGGATTACATAAGTCGTGCAAATACCAACTGCACTTCTCGACTTTTGCTGACAGATGTCTGTGGATGTGATAAAAACAAGTGGCAATCTGCTCTTTGCAAATTTCTCTAGACTTGACCTTGTCAATGACCTTAGAAAAGGTCAATATTAAGCAGGGAACATTCTTCTGGTCGTGTAACATAACTCAAAACTTTCACACCGGGCTTGTTATCAAACGCCCGTTGAATGTTTATCATTCATAACACGGGAATGGAAAGTTTGTCCCAACTATACAAGGCCCTGAAAGTTATTATTGAATTGTAATTAATGAAGGTGCGATGGCCTAATATGGACGCTTGGTGAATATGAAACAGCCTTCACTTATTATTACGTATATACAACACCCACGTATTTGTCTGTATATTCTCTATACTAGGGCCAAAAGGGTTTGTCGGACCCACTTTGTGTAAATTAAATACTTGTAACAATTGCCAAACTGTCGGATGTTGACTTCGTAGTCTTCATATCGGACCATCCTTAGTTGTCCTATCTTATGGTGATAATTTATTGAGCCTAGTTTGATTGAGTTGTTCTCACGAATTCCCTCATATATATTATAATGTTTACTTTGATTACATAAATTAATAATATACACATATCAGAAGACTGTCTTCAATTGTCTCCGCAAGCTTGCAAATCCTTTGCATAAACCTAAACAGTATTGTTGTAATGAACTGAGTTTTGCACATGCAAATGCACGCGATATTGTATTTCGGTAGGTCAATGCCAGCTACCGTTGGCCATCCTAGCTAATTTTGATTTTCCATAGCTTACCTCAGTAAAAATCATAAATGCAATCATGAAATAAATAGCCCGTGGATATTCCCTCCCTATCATATCAACGTCCTTCACCCAGTTGTAAGTGCCCCGAAGAGAGGAATTAAGCTGTCCCTGGATTTCTTACGAAATAATGTGCATCGATCATAATGGAGTCTGAGGTCATTTGTCTAGCCTTGTTGGTTGTGTTCTTCAAACTGTTTTATACAATTAAATGCAAATTAAATTTGTATTTAGAGTCAACTTATAATCACATTACTGATATCAGTGGGGGGCTTAGTTTTTTAATCTAACCAAGACAACCGTATTGGTACCGACCCATCGCGTAAATAACAACAAAACCCCAGTATTGTAATAAGGAAACACCGACCAAACTAGATGGGCACGATCCCCCGGTCGACGCTAGAATCAGCACGACCTCGGATCAACTCTGATTTATAAATGTTCTGATCCAGAAATATCGCACATTTATTCTGGTACACCGCAATCATCGTTATCAGTATTTATCCAAGAGCGACAGGTAAACTGGATGTTGATGTGAAGAGTGTGTATTGAACCAGGAAACAAACCACTCCGTTAGCAGTGTAGGCGAACCCACCTTTACTTTCACAAGCCTGCAGGCAAGGATGAGCACCGGAGAAAGTAAACTAAGATTCCATTTAACAAAAAAAAAACATTTTTTAAAACATGACGAGGCATATATACCAGAGCCAAGTCGAGCCAAGCCAACACTTTCACTTCCTTGTGCTCGCGGGGAAGTGATGTGCTATAATACCGTTGAAACTGAAAACTAATTACGTTTATAAGATGCTTACTGAGTTGGAATGGACGTGAATGAAAGCGATTGTCATGGTGGTACCGCTGGTTGCCGTGGGACGGCTCGCCGCGGTCAGACTTTCTACAGCCATGCACTCGAGGAATTATCAATGTACTTAGGTTAATTAGTTTAATTACTCCTCACTGTGTAATGTTTATCGCAATTATGTAACATTGTAATTAACGATGGGAATATTTTTTTGCGAACAGCGCAGTTTGTAATTCAATTGTTTGTTTTTTAGATTGAATAAATGTTAATTTTTCATATTGTTGTGAGTTGTATTTCTAAACTTGCAGGTTTAGAATTTAACTTTTTTATGTTATGCATTTAGAACAATCAATGAGTAGGCCTAGATTCTTGGCATTTTAAACAAGAAAGTATTTTAAAACTCAAAATATAAGTTGATGCGTGGTCGATTTAAGTAATTATTGCGAATTGATGCTTAACTTTTTTCCTTTTTGTTACGTTACAAGAATGAATTTGTGTTGAGATCTGAGAAAAGCCTGTTCAGCGAACTCATTTTATAGACTTTTACTTGCAGGGTACTAAAAACGGGTAATAACCACTCAGTCGTAACTCTTTTATAGTGCAAGATAAAATTAGCACTCCTAACAAGTAACGACGCGCTCTTTCTACAATTAACAAGCACGGCGAAAACGCTACATATTATAAATAAACAACGCCCACAAAAATCGATCATTGAACCCAAAAATATATCAAACACATCGCCTAAAAAAAGATTACGTAATAGTGGGGTCATGCAGTGCGCATGCTGCATACTGGTCGCTCGATTTGTTTATTTCTCTATTTTTAGTCAATTAAACTTTTTACAAAGATGGACGTTAAACATAACTCACTATTTCGCTCACACCCTAAACTATTTTATATAATGAAGTATTAATCCTGTCAAATAAGAATTTTTGAAGGAAAAAATTGCGATGTCGCTGAATTTTTGCAGAGACCTTCCTTAAATGATACTAATGAACATACTTAAACTCCCCTACAATCGGACTTGAGCTTCGGCCGCCATATTGGAAAATGGCGGCCAAAAAGTGTTGGTTATCGAATATTTCCATATTGGTTGGAGATAGACAAAATGTGTCAATGGCAAAAATATTTCCCATTAAATTCCCTACAAAATAAGTGTCTTCTATAGTTTTGGTAGGGGCAAAGGTTACGTCACAAAATCGTGGTTTATATGTTGCTCATTGGAGTACCAGCTTATTTCCTAATTTTCACGACCAGCATCAAACAATGCCCGGTAAATCCGTAAGAAATCGATTGAAATACAAAAGGACTTTTGTACGGGGTTCATGAAAGCTTCCATTAGTATTTTAAAAAATCAGGTCTGCGAAATCGGATTTTGCATTTACCCGGAATTTGGGTTTTTCCATTGTTGGTATTTCCTCAAAAAACCCGTATTTGACTGTCCATTATTAAGCACTAAATAGCTTTGGAGGAAAAATTCTTTCTATGCACACTGAAATGACTTAAATAATGATCAGATTACAACCAAAGTTTCAATCCAATATGGCTGCTAATTTCTAATATCCTCAACATCAAAGTGAATTATGTAACAAAAAGAGTGTAAAAATAGCACGAAAACAGTATTCATATTGTGAATATAAGGAATTAGCAGCCATATTGGATTTAAACTTTGGTTGTAATTGGATCATTATTTAAGTCATTTCAATGTGCGTAGAAAGAATTTTTCCTCCAATGCTATTTAGTGCTTAATAATGGACAGTCAAATATGGCATTTTTTAGGAAATGCCAACAATGGAAAAACCCAAATTCCGGGTAAATGCAAAATCCGATTTCGCAGACCTGATTTTAAAAAATACTACTGGAAGCTTTCATGAACCCCGTACAAAAGTCCTTGTGTATTTCAATCGATTTCTTACGGATTTACCGGGCATTGTTTGATGCTGGGCATGAAAATTAGGAAATTAGCTAGTACTCCAACGAGCAACATATAAACCACGATTTTGTGACGTAACCTTTGCCCCTACCAAAACTATAGAAGACACCTTTTTTGTAGGGAATTGAATGGGGAATATTTTGCTATTGAAACATTTTGTCTATCTCCAACCAATATGAAAGATATTTGATATCCAAAAACTTTTTGGCCGCCATTTTCCAATATGGCGGCCGAAGCTCCAGTCCGATTGTAGGGGAGTTTTAGTATGTTCATTGGTATCATTTAAGGAAGGTCTCTGCAAAAATTCAGCGACATCGCAATTTTTTCCTCTAAACGTCAATATCAGATCTTATTTGACAGGATTATATCCAAGTATAAGAAAATTAAGGTTTGTATTTGTATTTACAAAATTTAATTTTTTTTAAATTTTAAAGGTTGTATTTTTTAATACAAATAGGACAATATAAACCATATCACTTAGTAATATCAGAGTCGATAAAGAAGTTTCCAACGGGGAAACTTCTTTATCGACTCTGATAGTATTGTATTACCTTCCACACAATTGTTATAAAAACTATATCTTTGAATGTCATGCATTCTTTAAGTGTCAGCAAATCATTTCCTGACTATTATTCGTCATGCAATCTTGGGGTGATGACACATGGTAAAGTCACCTTACGAAACCTCAGCAAACTATGCAGACTCGTTGAAAAGCAAAGAAAAGTGTTTGCTGAAAATACAGCCTATTAATGTGGATGACGAAAGAAACCCAAGGTCTCTAACCTTAACCCAACAAATATTATGCATCGATAGTGATAATGATCTTGTTTCGCTATCACTTAACAATAGTGAAGAGACGGACTTTTACTATCGATGATTTGGATAATCTATGACCGATTAGTTCCTTTGAAAGTAATTCATTCATTTTGTATCGTTTATTTTGGTATTTCAGAGTTTGAACAAAAAAGCGGAAGAGAAAGTTTTAACAGCAAAGTCATGTCAATAAATATGACTCAGTGAAGATTGATAGCAGCTCGATTCCCACATCAGTCATCATTACTGACATTTTTGTGCTCCATTATTTAAAGTTATTATAGCGGAAATCCTCTAGCTACAATACAACTTACATGTTTACTATAGCATTGATCACCTCACCTTTGTCGATAGTATTACAATATCAATTATGAAAGGTTAAAATTTGTGTCATGGGTAGGACCTACATAAAAAATATATTTCAAGTAGGCACCGCTATTTAAAAGCAAGCAATAAACGCAATCAATTAAACTATGTAATTTGATTTACTTTTTAGCGACGTCTCGATAGCAGATTCGTGAATTTTACTACATAGACCTTCAGATGTGTTGTATTTTGCACTCACAAATTATTAATGTAAATCACGATCAACCAATCAAAATGGCAAAAATTAGTTATTTTGGGGGGAAAATGCATTAATTAATTATTATGCCGTGTGTATTATCAAATAATAACAAAATGGACTCATACAAATTGCATAATTTAATTAGACACATTGTAAATTTGTTTATATATTTTTATTAACTGTAATTTTATGGTCTTCTTGAATATCACATTTTTACTCTCCTCAATGATATATCAAAATTTAATTTTTTTGAAAGGGTGTCGGAAATACGTAAAAATCTGTTGCACTTTTCTCTTCCTTGGTACAAGTTCAACGGCCGTCCTTTAGTCCCGTTACCGTGCCGTACTGCCTAGCGCTGCGGAGCTTAGCCGTGCCGTGTCTAGCCGCGCCAGCTGGGGTGAATGACCCATCAGGCAGCAGACACCACGTTACTTCCTCGTAGTGGGGGGCGGGAGGGGGCAGAGGGGAAGTTGCGAGTCAGAGGAGGGGGGCGGTGCTATTGCATAAGTGACGTACGTACATCCATCCATCCGTCATCTGCCAAGAGAGTATTGGGAAGTACTCACCAAGTGAAAGGACGTTTTTTGGTGACAAGACGTCACATTTTGACATTTATGCCATTTTGATTTTCAAATTTTGATTTTTTTCCCCTCTATGATTTATTAACTATATAATGCTAGATTTATCGTAATCTTAAAGGGGAAAAACTACTTTCTCACATTATTTTTGTCAAATGTTTGTTGCCGCTCACTCATGTACAGTCAGGGTCATATATAATCAAGAGGTCTGAAAGATACCTCTTTCACCGACATCTCGTGGTCAACTCTTGGTGTCATTATTTATATCGCCCTGTGAATGCATTATCGACATAAATAAGAAACATGGCTGATAATGTCAAAGGAAAATTCTCTATTCACCAGAGAAACTATCAAGCCTAGAAGAAATATTAACATGGAACGTAAAGAGAGCATTATATATCGATACATTGACCTAGGCATAGCATTAAGACTATGCCTTTCCTTCTTATATTTGCCTTAGTTTCTAGCTTATTTCAAATAATTCTCTTAGCTGTCAAGTCTATTTGCAAACCCAAGTTTGTTTTAGCTTTTGTTTGATAAATTGTATTTTCTGCTGACTGCCTTCAGATATTGACTATTTTGTGACCAAGAGTCTTTAAAGCCTCCTATAATATAAATTCAATTATCTTGGGACTTTCATCGATATTCAGTTCACAGGCGATATAATAATGGCACCAGAGTTACACAAGAGGGGAAAAGTACTTTACGTCTTGATTTTATATTGACCTGACTGACTTTTGTTGCCGCCACATACAAATAGTTTTTGCATCTGCATACAAGATGGTTTTGGGGACTATAGGGCTTCAGCCCTGTACCTATAAAATAATGTCTTAAAAAAATTGAGATACAAATAATTTGTTCTGCAATTTAAAACAATACCAATCCAATTATTTTGATTGCAATATTTGTAATGTTTATAAAGTTATTTTTTCACTAATTAGTTTGAAATGAGTGCACCATGCAGCCACACGGCACATGCGACGCACCCGGGGGGTACCTCGCATGCTGCACACGAGGGCAATAATTGTAACATGGAATTGTTAATTCCTAGCTAGTTTTACATTTCCTCCTTCCAGCACATAATGAGATTTACTTATTTAGCGTTCAAATTGAACCAATCTTCATCACGCATCTACGCTTGCTTGCTCATAGAAACAAAATGTACTGATTAAACAAGACAATTATTATCAAGTAGGCCTATTTCATGGACAGTTTCATTTATCTGTTACAAATGTAGTATTACAAGTCTTGTACGTCACTAAAACAATTGCTTAAATATCCTAAATAATTTTTCTAATATATAAATGATATGCTAAAAGTGACATGATGATTCCCAGTAATTAAGATAAAAAGGGAAGGTGTAGGACAGTGAACAAGAAAATACAAATGTAAAAACTAAGATAAAATTATAAAAAAAATACCGTTCATGCACAAATATTCACAACAAGAATGACATTTATAAAAATAACGTAATGAGAAAATATTAATTTTGGAAAGTAAAAATCTCAAAATATGTCTTATTTTTTGTTTGGAAATTTTAAAAAAACAAACATTATAATTCACGAATTACATATTTTGAATGGTATAACACAACTTTGTTGTTTTTGGCGTTGTCTAAAATTCAACTGGTCTGGAAGAGGATATATTGATTTGTGCACAAGAAGATGGAAGAAAGAATATATTATCAGCGAAGGAAACCCCCCACAAAGAGTACGTTCACACCGTTCAATATGCGACATCTTACTCATCATGGCTAGGGTGGAGATAAGGACAACAGTGATTGATCTATAGTCGAATGTGAGATATCAAATTTGCTATTTGCTATTTCAAGGTTCATTGATATTTGATATTATTAATGTCTATGGACCTTGATGTGTATGGTTCATTGATCAGCATTGTTGAGCTTGCATGGAGTGTAAAACTGTATCTTTCGGTTCATAACTCGCTGTTTGAATAACTACTCTTCTACTTAGTGGATGTGAGCATTGCATCAGGTACAATAGGCTCGTATAATTACCCACTCTGTTGTACTCGGTGTCAATGGACAATACGTCACTCATATGTCACACTCAGAGAACTAGTTGCCTACACCTCATTCCCCCTTCACACTTCACACCCATACAGCGCAGGGAACTATACATGAATGGTTTTATACAAATCTCCTCTCCATTGCAAATGTGAAATGTAATTTTTCTATGTTGGTTGACAATCTCTCCACTATCAACCTAAACTGAAACTATACCTTCGAAGCAAGACTATATTGCAGTGCAGTACAGACTTCTGTACAATAACAAGTTTAAGTAATCAGACGACGAACCTATTAATCAATATCGCGTACTCGTGGTACTCGCGGGGGGGGGGGGGGGAATTTAATTAAGTAGTTCACATAAAACTACTTTCTTGCACAAATGAATTAATGATGAATGCTAAAAATAAATTTAAAGTTGTAGTAATATTTTTTAGTTATCATTCAAGATATTATACTGTATAACTTTCTTTGTATCACATTCGCAGCTGTTTCCGATGGCCCATGCCACATTTGACCTAAGCTAATGAATTAGCCAAATTCACAGACACGTATACAGCAGACGGCAGACGTACAGATGTATTACACAGGTGAACTGGCAGGTGTGGGATGAACTATAACATAACGGTTCTCCTTTGTATAATTTATGTTGGTAAACATTTTCGTAGGTGAGAATCGGGAAGCCACATTTGTTGGCAATGTGGGCGAGAAGGACCTTGGGCGCGTGTTATATAAGGCAATCTTTCTCAAGTGTGTGTAGTACTTACGTAGAACACGGTTGTGCAATTGACCTACAGTCGTGATTATATTTGCAAAGAAAAGGACCGGGGAGGGGCGAACATGAATTTACATTCTTGCGCAACGATGCATTAATTATTTAGTCTTAAGCTATCGTCAGCATCATTATCATCGTAATTATCATCGGTTTCGTAATTTTCAACATTGATATCATTAATATTCCATCGCCATTATATGACTAGCCAAGCCATCTAATATAATTGTAATAATCATCATTATAAATTTAGAGGTGCGTAAAAATAGCATTTTAATGTAAATATTTAGGATATTTTATATTCTTAATTTTCATTAAAATGTTGCATATTGTATCATAATTTTCTTTCTTCGTGAAAACTCTATGTGCAGGTTTTTTCTTGCACTGTTTATGGATATTATGGGGGGGGGGGGGATACTCGTCTCGTAACACATCTCATCTCTTCTGTTATTTACAGGTGCGTCAAGGTGTGGTGAACGACAGGTTTAACATTTAGCCAACGATTATTATCTTGGGTTCAAACATAAGGAGATTGTACATCCACTAAAAGTATGCTATCTCTTTAGGCTATTTACCAAACTACCAAGTACCATCAATAACTCTCTGCATAACTAATTTATAGCTTGTGTCAGTATTGGAGATCATTACGTAAGTATCAAACTTCTTCTACAATATAAAGTGATCAACTCTATCAAATGTCGGAGAAATGCTTTCTTGCTCTGAGCCGCTCCTTACTTGATAGCACTGTTTGCGTAATGACTAGGTGCATGGATTCTCTGTCGAAGTATTTATGTTTTAATGGCGTGGGATAAAAATAATATTTCTAATAAATGAACGAGCACTCGAATGCCATCTTTGTGTACATTATATTCAGCGCTGGCGTATACCATGATGGGGTGCATGCAAGCTCTAGTTGTACTCGTAGCGACATATATTTTATAATTAAAGGAAAATTTGCTTTTGCCTCTAAATGTGTCTGTGGCCGAACCTTTACCCTTCGACTGCAGAGTTCAAACCACTTTCTACAAAAATAGAAAGTATTTTCGGTAAATTTCAATTAGTTTTAGGTCATTAATATTGTTAATGAACTTTAGACCATCTTTATACTAAATTGTTCAAGATGTGGTTATAGAAAGGATATTTTTAGGTTCTTATCAATAGGAAAGCAACCTTTTTAAATATTGATGTTTGGATTTGAAATGTGACTAAAACTTTTTATTTACAATTTACATTTGTGTTGTTGTTGTTGCTAATTCTCGACTTTCCTCGCCTCCCTCGCCATATCGATCTCAAACTGCTAGATGATTTCCGTGACTTAGAAGACATGCATACATATTACTCTCCCCACAACCCTCTTTCAGAATCCGTGTCACGTATTTTACTTATTTAATTTGAGTTTATGAAAACAAACATTCACCAACACGTAGTGACACACAAACCGAGGACTTACACAAGGGTTGATTTACTTCTCGTATCCATTAACTAGTGCAACGGTGTTGACATTTCTCAACAGTTCTCCCAGTTACTCATAAGTCAAACACTCATGGGGCTTAAACTAAATATAAACTTGAAATATTAATTTCGTCCTTGTTGCGTCGTCGTATGCATTCTCTACGCAGGCGATTTAGATTCAGTGCATGGAATTACTTGATTCTCAGTTGTTCGCAATATTTGCCCAATTATTTTCTCGGAGTACAATGAATTTCTCAGAAAAAAATGTGATCTAGATTTAATGTACTAGCCACTATGCACATCACTTTAGTATTTTTAAGGGAGCAAAGTTGTCCTTATATTCATCATCTTTCCGTCCGTCCGTCCGTTCGTCTGAGCGTGTTTAAGTCTGACAAAAACACAAAACATGTCATTTTTGTTGACACAGTTCTTCAACATGAATGATACGGGATGTATTTTAGTTTGTTTTTGGTGACCATGGAAATCGTCTTACAAAATTGACATTACATTTTTATTTATTCAACAAATTAAGATACATAGTAAACATAAAATGTTGAAGAGAATCAGAGAGGGCACTGATATAAAAATACCCGGCACCTGATATAAAAATACCCGGCACCTCCACCAACAAGTAATTTTTTTCAGTGAATAGAAACTTTTTTCTTGTCTTCTTCAACAATGGTTAGTATGACCGAAATTACAAAACGTATAATATGCTAGAGCCGTTAGATCTTATATGGAAAGAAACAATTCTATATTGTTGAATTTCGAAAAAATTAAATATATTTTGTAAATAAGAAATTCCTAATGCACCTTTGTGGGAATTCTCTGTGGCTTGATTAATTATTAAACAGTACAATATTTATAGAGCGAAATACGTTCCATAATACAAATACCTATAAGATAAGTCGTCATCCAGCAGATACTCGGAATCGCACTAAAAACGTGCAAATACTTCTGACCAAGCATCGCGATAAGCTGATAGCCACTGAGTTCTGCTTGTATGCTGTAATCAGTAACGCAAAATATTTGTGAGAACAGCTATCCCTATCTTCTGCTGACAACTGATTCAGTGTAGAATAAACTTTCCCACCGTCCAACGAGTATCAACAAATTTTCACGGTTCGACGCACCGCAAGGGTCAAGTATAAAATAATAGCGCTGAAAATTATCACAGAATTTATTTTGTGGTTAGCTGCATGTGCAGTTTACATATTTTGTTATGGCTGGTCTATATGTTTTTCATTGTTTCAAAAAAATAAAATTCTGTTATCAGTTTGAAGTTTGGTGTACACAAAATCAAATAATTCCGGTTTGTTTGTACCAAATACAATAGTTTTCCTTCAAGACAGTATACGCATTGTTCACTTTACTCACATCAATTCATAGCAAGAAATTAATCATTTCCAACTAATGTGTGTATCAGATGAAACATGCTCCTGGTCATTTTATCATGTCCTTTATGCTATTACATCAAATTGTTTATAGTTTTTTTAACATATACATAGCAAATATTGCCTTTATCATGATATTGTATTAACTCCACCTAATAAAAGATATAAGATTTTTTAAAATATCTATCTGTTCGATGTGTATAAGGTTTTCTAGAAACTTTTGCAGGGAACATTGCGATTTTTAATATTGTCGTCCCCACGGATTTTGTAGATCCGTGTACGGTACTTTATTTAAATGAAAACTTCACAATGATGGCTTGGTCTGCTTTAAATTTAATGACCTCCACTGAATATCCGTTTCGTGTGTGTGAGTGTGGGTATAGACTCTTAATACAAATTTATTTATTTAATTAAGTTTCCTCTCCACTTTGTTGCGTTGTTGTTATTATTTGAGCTTGTCACTTTATGTTATGAGCGTTGTCTAAACAAAGTGCCAAACTAAGGTGGCCCACACTTTGTATTGCCCATAGTAGAAAGCCCCTCTGGGCTGGCTGATGTATAGACGATTAGTTTCACAGCCGATTCTTACATAAATTAATCTCTAAGATTGCATAAGAAGAAAGCTTATTATATTCAAATCTCAAAATTTGCATAATTGCGTAGGCCTTGGTTAGTTTTCCAGCACCGTCATTTGATTACTCTAATATACCGCTTCGATTGTAGGTTCGGTTCGAAACGTATATGGAGCTTTGCAAGCGATCGAATCTTAATATGTTGCGGCCATATTGGATTAGTAGCTCTCATCTATCTTAACGAGCGCTCAAACGGACGGTTACAAACTAAAGGTCTGTGGAAATGTTACACGATAAAAATCTCTTTGGCCGATGTACAAAGTTTTCGGTAGGATCTTACTTTGCTTGTTGGTCGATTCTGGTAGGAGGCACTGAACCACAGATTACACATAATTACTGTGTTAGCACTAGTATAGCTATACACCTTTCCAGTAAGGACATTTTGCTAAGCATCGGCTCAGTTTAAGTTAAAGTTTCCGCCCTGTATCAAATTCCCCAATGGACTAAGCTAAACTGAATGCTTCTCAAATCCAAGGCAGATTTTTCATTTGATGGATAAGATTACTTATAAAACTATGCCCCCAGCCCCCCAAAAATACATCAATTTATAGAATTTTAAAACATGTATTTGTGTATTTATTTTTTTACAATGTCTTATTCTTTAGGCCACATGGCATAACAATATGTTTATATTATGGTATCATATTATAGTAAGTATATTAATTAAGCTTGCCTAAGAAACAAAAGAACCAGGAAAACCTCAACAATGATCTTGTCACATAGGTATTTTAATTTTGCGTCGAAGTCAAATTTAGACTCTGATCTATTTCAGGGGTTAATCAAGCCTCTGCTAGAAGACGTTTTGAACCTTGAGTGATCTTTTTTCAAGTCCAATCTACCTTGGCAGTGAAAAAAAAAAACTGTTCAATTGCCAACTTAAATTTAAGATCAATTGATAAGAATGCGAATAGACTAGGTTTGGTGCCAGCTCTAGCACGCGATGGCCAATAACGATCTATTTTTATTACAATTTTCAACAGTTTTGTGTTGTGTATATTTTTGTTTTGTTTAAAGTATAAGCAACTCCTGACGCTGAACTTATTCTCAAGTACAGAATTAAACATTCTAACTTGTTGCTTCTTTCCGATATTTATTTCAAACACCTTTTAAACGTGGTGCACTTTCAAACATAATACCACATACTTATAATATCATTATTATTATTAAATTAAAAACTATCATTTATTCAATATTACAATTATTGTTGTACGATTTACTATTACTATTCTTGCTAGCACGTCACCAACATTGCATCCCGTAGAAAGCTAAAGAAACCTTACTGTTGTTACTAGTTTATGCCACATTTGAGTAATTTTATGTTGCTGTAAACTCTAACCCAGAATACAAAAAAAAAATATTGTTGTTTTATACAGGACTAGGCACATATATATTTTTATATACTTAAAAAAATGTAATAAATATTTTATTCGGCAATTACTAAAGCAAGTACGTCATGTGGGCGATTAACATCGCAAAGAGAGGTGATATGAGAAAATAACTTATTTGTTTGGTAACACAAGGCGATGGACGGTTGCTATAACGACCTGCGAACCCAGCGGCCTCCTTGCCTCCCCCAGTCACCCCGAGCCGTCTCGAGTTCGTTGCCCGGGCGAGCTGGTTACCAAGCAACGAGCCTCATCACCGACCTACCCCAATCATTTCGATCTTGCTCCAGCACAGCATCCACCGTCAATTTGCAATCACTTCGTGCTGCGTACAACCACCCCCCACCCCTCCCCCTCCCCCAACACCCTTCTTTCTGTATGACTTCAATTTGTGAATTACCCTCAAGTCAAGAGAGAGGGAGGGGATCAACATTCACTCATTCAAATGAGGTTTAGGAACGGGGAAGTTCACACATGGTTTCAATGACCTACCAATATGCAACGTCACGTAGGTCACTACAGTGGCCTAGTAGGTCAACCCACAGTTGCTGGATATTGAACTTGAAGTCCCCCGCTGAAAAACACCCGTGAGTGTAACTGAGTGGATATACCGTCAAATGAAATTTAGTTTTAGTTTTATATGTATATTATATATACATATACATTTCTATTTGTGTATAAATATTAAATATGCAACATATCTGCATGGAAGAGCTATCAAAATATTAAACCATTACAAATATGTCTATTTGTTCTCCTAATTTCGTAATTAAATACAAAACCGTCGTTTTGTAATGCATGACTTTTGTTTTGTAACTATTGAAATCTGTCATGTTTATTGTAAACTTATTTATTTAGAATTTAGGTTTATGCGGTGAGGCTTATCAAGATAAAAGTGCGTGAAAAGTCGAAACCAACTCAGAAATTCCTATTTAAAATTTTAAGGTTCCTAGATTTTGTTTTAGAGTAAACACATCACATCACTTTGCTTATTATTGTATCGTTTGTCTATTTATATGGGGTTTGGTGGAGGTGCCGGTCCCTTACTACTAATAATATTCAACAAAAGTTTGCTTCTTGATATTGACTTAACATGTCATGACATTTACTCGTAGTTAAGATAAGAACCATAGAATTAGACATCTACATTACGTTTTGATTACATGTGTTATGTTTTACCTTGGTTTTATAGCAGGCGACTATGCTGTGACGATAGTATTTTAGGGTATTTTAGTAGAAACTTATTCTGTGTTTTTCTATGGGCTTTGGTGGAGGTGCCGGTCCCCTACTACTAATAATTTTCAACAAAAGTTTGCTCTTCTCTTTTTATTGAACATGTCGTGACATTTCCTCGTAGTTGAGATTAGAATCATAAAATTAAACATCTACATTACCTTTTGATTACATATTTTATAACGTTACTACCTGTTATATAGTTTCATTTTTTTATAATAACTGATTACATGTGTTATGTTTTACCTTGGTTTTATAATAGGCGTGGGCCTTCAAAGTCCAACTCGCTACCTTCCCGTGATTTGGCCTGTGATTAGGGGAGTAGTGTATTCCCCAAAACTAAGGGCGAGCTCTGGTCGTTTGGGGTGCGTGTTGCAAAGAGAGCTCTCGCGCAACTTTTTATCATACCTTTCTTCATTCACACAGCCTTACTCATATTTATTTTCTTCTTTCACTTTTTTCGTCTCCATACTTGCCGGCCCTCTGCAACGAGCACTCCTCCGTTCCCACCCAGTTTAATCCATCCTATCCAACATCCTCACTCCCTCCCATTAACCTCCCTTGTCTTCCCTTACGTTCCACCCATTGGAATGAAGAAAACATGGTGGTAATCCACAATTATGGAAAAAAGAAAATTTGGAAGATTCCAATACAATTGACATGGGCACTGATAACTCTACTGTTGAGTGCCCTAAAACAACATTAACTACGACTATGCTATTTCGATGGTATTTTAGTCAGAAACCTATTTTGTGTTTTTCTATGGGTTTTGGTGGAGGTGCCGGTCCCTCACTACTCTTTATTTTAACTTAGTTTTGGCTTATTGTAACTGACATTAATCACGTTGTGAGATTTACTCGTTGTTAATATTTGAATTATATTTTAAATAAATTTACATGAATATTATGTTTGACATTGGTATTATAGTAAAGCAACTATGACAGAAATTGAAGAACTAATATATTTACAAAATTAACAAATTGTGCATTATTTACGAATTATTCTATGATTATAAAAATTGTAGCATAGGTTTATTTAGTTTGTTCCGATTGGAAATCAAACCCAGATCATCAGGTTTTCACTATCACTATCACTATCACTATCACTATCACTATCACTATTATATTGTACTGACTGCAGAATTGTTCCCTGCTATACCTGACAAGTAATATTCGTAATAATCATTACATTGTAAAGCTAGCTGCCGGAATCACCTAATCGCTAGCTCAGCATGTTGTTATTGTCTAAGTGTTCGGATGGCACAAGACTAGTGTATGAATGTAGTGCTCGTACATCGCTAACTCGTCGGTGATGAGACTGTTATGCGGAGTGTTGGCAGAAGCGTCTGGTCTGGAACATGATTGATGCTGTATCTGTCACATCTTCCGTGAACAATGCGCATTTCAAGTACGTCAGACAGGAAGTCTTGTAGAATCTATTGAACATGTAAATCAGAAGGAAGAAGCAAAAGATGACACGACGAGATCTGATGAGTGCGATTCAAATTTGATTCCAGTGCAATTTCTTTCTTTTTTGTCGAATACAATCAAACTAACATAGCCTGGTTCTGTTTACCGTCATGGCCCACTTTTTCCACTTTTGAATCATTTCTGTGAATCCACAAACTCTATACAAATGTAAACTTTTGGTCAATATATTATATTTTTCGTAGCCAACTGATGATTGAAAAAAAATCATGCTGCTTATGAGGATACGCGTATGCATACAAGTGCACAAACAAACACATTTTTACGAGGGTGCTCTTATGTAAACACAGTTCGTAAAGCACGAAATAACGTTTTGGTTCCGATTGTGGTCGTTCTCGGTCTAACTTGATTGTGATTTCGACAACTTTGCGCACAGTGCTAATAATCAACTGAATTTAGCGTGTTAGAAGTTGATTGGATTGATTCTATCTGTAACCTCCGTATTAAAAAGGCATTCATTACATTACATATGCACGAATTTAAATGCTCAAGTGTTGAAACAGGTGTTCACTATTTAATTTTAAATTCCTATTTACGACAATAAATAATATAATTTTGTGTTACAAACGCTATACGATTAAAACATATTTCTGAAAACTAAGATTTTGCGGTCTTAACCCCATTACCGTTTTTTCAATTTTAATTAAAATATTGGTATTTATATAATCGTTTTGGAATAACTTTTAAAAGGTTATTGAAGTAACACAAGTCATTGAAATTGGCTAAAAATATTTTATACACAATTCTTGGTTTGAAAATGGAGAAGCTATTATCCAAAATACAAATGTAATTTTAATGCGTCTATAATAATCATACGAAGATATTACGTTGATACTTGAGAACATAATTGCACAACTTTAAATGACATTTGTAATGTAGCACGTAAACGATACAAGGTATATACAATGTGAACTAACCCCATACAGGGATGCAGTTTACGTATGTAAATCGTCTATCAACAAAGTTCGGTGCAATTGGAGGCTTACACAGTATTACCTTGTGGTAGGTCTGCGTAATGCTCATGCCTTCACCACAGTTACGACTTGTACTTATACAACCATTGAAACCGCACTAAAACTTTACAATCGTCTATCGGTTTTTGTTAGTTTGTCTCCGGGATTGCGACAACTCCGCAGAAAGTAATCGAGAAGCAGAAGTGTAAACACATCCTCGCCAGCCTAGTAGAAGAAGGAAGAGACTCGGCTTTGTTTATTTGAATCGAGTATTGTGAAACAGATTATATTAAGCTGATTTGTGACTTGACATTTTATTGCATTGGTTTTCAGGTTAATTGTGACAAACTGCTAGCACGAAATCTTTAAAAATAGACGGTGGAATTAGAGCAGATTACAACATGCTGTCGCCAGGTTTAAATAGATCATTTTGGCGCAGTGAATTAGTTGGTCATCCGATAGTTTTTATGACGCACTATCAGTGTTTTGAATATTATATTAAACTTATTTAGATGTGTAAACTCAAGATGTTAACATGATTATTCATAATGTTTTAAGGATGGGTGGTAAGGTGAAAAACAAGCACAATGATAGGTAAAGATGCTTGAAAATTACACTTTGATTTTGAATTTTTAGAAATAACATTTTTCAATCAAGTATTTTCTAGTACACAAAAAGTTCGTCAAATTTAATTCAATTAAAATGATCATACAAAAAGTGAGAATTATGTGGAAGATTTAAAAAAATAGGCATGGACAAACCTGATTCATAAAAAAAAACGCATTGTACCTTATGTTCCTTTAGCTTTTAAACTTATAGGCTTTATAGTTAAAGTAACTTTGAAATTTATTTCAATATATTAATGATGTTTTTTTTCTTTTTCAGGTAAGAACCCCTTCAGCACCCCCTCTATAAAAATGGTTCACCGATCCAGTAAGGTTTGTGGCAACGACACACACACATCTTTCAGTCAGGATCGCTGGTGCCGGGCAAGGAACCCACGACCGCGTGTTGCGCTAAACCAAGCTTAGTTTAGTTTCAATGAACTATGCATGGAATCAACAGGTCTTCCGCCTTGTTGGGAAGAGTGGTTTTGAGTGCCGTGACGTTGCTCTATACTCACTGTGTAATATAGTACTCTAAATTAGTGTTTTATTAGGCGTATTTTTATTTTTACCATAAAATGCTAAAACTAAATTTACAGGGCTCTTAATTTTGATTGATAGATATCTCACTCATAATAACCCTTTCTAAAAGCTATAACAACCTTGGGTATATTTCTCAACATAGTTTATAAATAATAATAAATTAATAAATTTTATTTAGAGTACCCACTCAGTATTTAACTGATTTTTCAAGTGGGGGACTTTAAATCAATGCTTTTCAGGCAACCTGTAGGCCCCGACGCCATCGGGAGTGAGCGATAACCAACCAAACGATCTTTCATAGGAAATATAGCATCAGTGGGATGGACAGTGCGAACACCGCGAATCAACCAAGAATCACAAGGTCCGATTCAGAACAACTCTGAAAAGTTATTGCTTCGTTGCTTGAGGACGGCTCCTAAAGTCACCGTTTAACAAACTCTAAGACAAGAACTGATGGATTAAGTCCAAATCATGAATTTAAAAAATGCTAAGACTTTGAAGGGAATCGAACCTTGAGACCTTCTGCATTGGAAGAACTTACAACAACACAAAACCAACGATCCACTTAAGTCGCGGGAAACACTTCCGTAGGTGTAATTGATATTATTTACTACAATTCAGGGGCGGACTTTTTTAATTTCTGAATTGTAGTAAATAAAACCTTGGGTATGGTAAGAAAAAAGAAGCGAAGCTATTTAATTAACAGATCGTCGAAAATGAGTTCAAAAGTAAAATATTACGTTTCGTTTCATAGTTCAAAACTCGTTGTTGGTGGAGGTGCCGGGTCAAGTTTGTGTGACTAGTCACGCCCCCCCCCCTTACTCTCGGGGTCAACCAAAACAGTTTTTATCGTCCTTGTTAAAGGAGTCTCAACATAAAAACCACAACGTCATGTTCGGTTTTTATCGTGAGACGTGACACGCCCTCGGACGGACAGACAGAAAGAGGTGCCTCTACATATATAAATAAATAAACGCTGTTTCGTTCATTCTTTACATTTAATTGAAACTTAAATTTTGCTCTAAACTAAATTAGTACATTTTTTCGTTTTAAACAATTGATTTCTTCATTACTTCTGTTTGTGGTAATTATTACGATGAAAAACGTCGAATAATCAATGCCACTAACCGGTATTCTTCTCATACAAAATCAATTTTAACTGAAAATGCGTCAACTTGCCGTGTTTGTGCACCCTGTAATAAGGGAATGCGGGGGAGGGGTCGACCTGATTTCACTTTACCCTGTTTTCAAAGCGAGGTATACTTTATTAACCGTCCAAGTCCACGACCACGTCCACGTCCCTGATATTTTATATTTTTTGGGCAGGTAACAAAAGCCTGATGTTCGATTCACGTGTTCTAGAACTCGCATAATACATATGTTGTTACACCACCCGGCACCCCCGGGCCTGGGGTAGGCCACTAATGCCATATCAATACCATCACTTATTCTTTTAGTACGGAAACTCTCCATGCATGCTATCTTGCGTGCAATGCTGGTAGCAGGTCATCTGATCGATGATTGTATCATTATTTTGTTATCAGTAGAAAAACTATACGATTCCCAGGTTGTGTGTGTGTGGTAATAAAATATATCCAAATCATCTTCTTTAAATCTCTGAAATTTACCTATTGAATTATAAAAGCATTTTTTTGTTAGGACTGTTCCGAAGTCACCGTGAAATTTACCACCAATGAAGCTATATCACAACAAAAAAGCAAATTTTAACCTAGATCTAATTTTATTTGGCAATTACCGAGACAAGATTTTTTTGTCCATACACACAGGATGGAGTCAATTCTCAAATTAATTCTTAATAATTTTAGGGTGACCTAAGATGAATTCATTAACTGAGATACTCAAATGTCATTTTCAAAACGTACATAATAATATCTATACATGACAATACTCTAATTACTTTTACTAAGTATTATTTTCTCCGACGTACAACGTAGAAATGGAAGAATAAGAATGAGAAATATCAGGAAATATATTGCTGGTTAAAAGTACACGGTTACATTATATTTTATAAACTCAGAAATTGAATTGATTTTTATATGGGTTTCATTTTCAATACAGAAATTTAAAAAAAATTCATCTCAGCTGGGTATCGAACCCGGGTCTTGTGTATGCTGTTTTGTAAAGGGGTGGGTCACAGTTATGTAGAGAGTTAACACAAATTATCCCTACATGTATGTATTTAATCCAGATGATTGCATCATATTTAGGGGTGGGTCACAGATATTTAGAGTTAACAAGGAACATGTATGTTATCCCAATGAATATGTCATATCAAGGGGTAGGTGTAGGTGACAAGAAGGAGTTAGCCACTCAAGACGTCGCATCACCCCTTCCTTGCTAGTGTTGTGTGTAGACATGTGAACAGCGGAGAGGGCGAGGGCATTGACCTCGGAGTATCGACCGACGCCGACGCGGGGTCGTCACGTGACCATGTTGAGCTGGTCTGGGACGCCGAGCCGCCCCCACCCGACGTCGAGGTCGTAGCGTCGCGATACCCTCGCTTTAGTACGGTTTTAACACAAAAGTATCATAATTTATTTATTCTAGTATATTAATTCGGACATTGAGTATTGTTGTTTATCCAGTAAAAAATAAATCAATATAATATACGACCTTCTTAATTTAAAATTGCTTAAAATGCTATTTTTTGAATTTAAAATTGTTTGAAATGTAATTCTTTCTGAAGACAAAATTTACTCTTTTAGAATCTAGGTGCCCGTTAGGGCGCCGCAGCCAAGCCGCGGTGCGCTACACACTCAAGCACCTTATACACCAAGCAGAGTTGGGGTGATTTCGAGGTGTTACCCAGCCGTCATGTAACGTGATGTGAACTTGAAAACTATCACAATCGAGGGGATTTAGGTACCTGACAACACATGCCAAATTTTTATTGGGGTACGATTATTCCTTCTTGGTGAAAAAATGGCTTGAAACATGCTCAAAATCACTTTAAGGATGTTAGCTACTGCTACTGCCTACTACTGCCTACTACTGCTAACATCTAATACGTCGGCCCGCGATTCTGACCAGACGGGTGGGACTACAATGTTCATATTTTACATGGACATTAAGGTTATAGAAATATAGTCTCTTTTGAAAAAAAAAGTTGAAAAGTTTGTTGGAAGGCTTCCAAATAAAGGTTTTAAAATAAGCCTTAAACACTTAGCATACAATCAACAAGTAACCATAGTTACTTGACACTTGTTGACGGTTATAAGCAGAGTTAGGCGGAAAGTGCGATACGTAAACAAATAGCAGACATTTAAAATTTTTCTTCTTTGTGTGGAACGAGAAAGGTGTCATTATACTCTCATAAAACAAATCAGAAACCGTCCCTGGCCTAGGCCCAGATGTGGAAAATTATTTATAATGCAAAAGTGTAGGTCTACAGTTCCATTTGGCTATAGGACTAGTAAAATTCATACTTACATTACATGTTTGACAAGCCTAGCCATTAGCCAACCCTATGCCACACAACTGTTCTGATATGAGCTTGCTCATCTGTTTGTTTACATAATTGCAACAATCAAATCATTTCATACAACTCGTCTTTCGATTGGCCCGCGTTTATGAAGGCACTGCCATCTAGAATAAATATAGAACTTTTTCGAGCTCTTTGCTATACGCAAATCTTTTTAAAGTGTTTGGATTCGTGATACTCTTTCAAACCCTAGACATCCTATATAATAGGGGTTTAATATCAATGCTTTCAACTCACAACCCATGACGTTTTCCACGATACCGTTCAAGAATACCAATTCCTTCGAAAACGAAAACGACTTCGTTTTCAAATTGCGTTTTCAACTCATCTCCCACGAACTCAGAAAATTGGGTCCAGTCCTTATACCGTCGTTATACCATGGTTATACCACCTATACCCAGGATGTACATGAATCCGGGTCTAGATATTTTACATCCTATATTGTTACTGCTAATACCATAGAATTTAAAACAACTTTGATAAAAATATTATATTTTAGCAAATTAAATTTGTAATGGAACTTGAAAAAGTAATGAGATCACACACATAACAAAAACTTGTAGAAATACAGCCAAACCTACACACTCAAAAGGATTGAGATCTAAAAAAAGGGCCAAGCTCATCTACCCTTCCACATAAACGTACAGTGTCCCCATAACAGCATCCTCGAAAAGCTTGGCAAAATAGAATTTGCATGTTATTACGTTTAAATTAATTAGAAAAAAAGAACTTGGATAAACTATTACGTTAAATTAATAATCGCAAATTCTATTTTGCCAAGCTTTTCGAGGATGCTGTTATGGGACACTGTACGTTTATGTGGAAGGGTAGATGAGCTTGGCCCTTTTTTTAGATCTCATTCCTTTTGAGTGTGTAGATCGGCTGTATTTCTACAAGTTTTTTGTTATGTGTGTGTTCACTCTTCAGCAACATTTTAATGGATAGCTTTATCATGCAGCTAATAAAATACCTCGGAATCCACTTAGTGCCCTTCATATAATTAATTTGTAGTAAATTAAGATTATTGAATGCGATATCAAACGTGATTGTTTTTATGTGCGAGAATGTTCGCGTGCTGGTCGTCATGAAGGGGGTTAGAAAATTTGAATGGAAGCGTCGAGCATCTGTGCGCCCAATGTCATCGACCTTTGGAGGAGTGCGCATGCGTCCGGAAGGCGGAAGACGCTCGTATTTTTGTTCGGGGTTCCTTCCTCTCGGGTTGTTATCGTATTGATCATTGCACCACGCAAACATTGTGCTAGTAGGAAAATGCATTTAATTAAATTATCGTCACAAAACTCTTCAAATTCATTTGCAAATCGTGGGATTATCTATTTCACAAGGAAAACAAAAATACGAAACAAAAATCCACACATTATTTTTTACATTTGAATTTCGATAGTGTTTTGTATGTATTTTATTTGTGTCTGTATTTTCAGACTTAAAGATAAAGGTTCACGTCTAAATGTTACCTAGCATCCACCTCTTCAGTTTTCTAGCTAGAGATATAATCTATTTATATTAATGAATCTATGAGCAAATAAACTTGCTTACGTACTTACCTATTTAATCCTATGTAGGTGGCAATACAAATACATTGTATACAAGTATGTTTAAAGCTGCTAACGACAGCTAACTATACTTGGATATATGGCAAGCAACTAGGCTAATTGAAGCAATTTACAGGTAATGAAGTGGAATTAGGAAGATCGGTTGAATGCAATGGCAATGGATTGATGTGATGAAAGACAATATCTATATAGATTCACATTATTTCCGAATTTTAAACTATTTAATATTTCACTTCATACCTTAATCGATGACCATCAAATCTTCTACCTCATCCATTCGAAATATCTACCAACTATTGGCGCAATGTGCCAATGTGCAACTTCCCTGCACATTGACGTGTGGCCCCTACAAATTGCACCGCCTTCTATGAGTGTAAAGAACTTTCGGCGGTGACAAGTCACTGATTCGTTTATTTGAATTAATGGTAAATTAATTGACTAATCGGAGCAGCGTATACACTGGACCGTAGTTGCAGCCGAAAACCATGATCACCGCACGGTTTTGCATTCATCAACACGCCAAGGGGTATAGCACGATGTCGCTGGATCCCCGCGGGAAGTTGTTGACCTTTTCGATGATTAGGATTGCAGCTGAATACAGGGCCTATTCATCCAGATGTTTTGACGAGTATGACCTGTCTCTGGCTTTTTAGGGGTGCCCAAAATTAATTTTTTAATGCAATCATCTTCCCAAATCAACCCCTAACCATCTGACCTTGTACCTCCTCCTTGAACGGTCTAGGTGTAACTGGTATAACCGCCATTTTTTTTATCGCAAGGTCGTTGCACCAGGAAGAATATTTAAGCAGTATACAGCATGCCCATCTGTCCTTATAAACCCCTAGCCATCTTACCTTGAACTACGTGCTCTTGAGAGTTTAGGTAGTTTGGAACCGGTGTTACCTTCCCCTCGATCTTGCAAGGTCGTCACAACCAGCAAGCATCCTACTTATGGGCCGTATGCTGTATGACCATCTATCCCACTCCAACCCCTAACCATCCGACCTCAAACCACGTTTTGTTCCTCTTTGAGTGGTCTAGGACTCTGAGTGGAGCCACCCTCCTCTTCTTCGCAAGGTCATTGCCCCGGGAAGTTACTTCCTTATCAGCAGCAGTACTAGAACATGTCCTCTCCATCCCTCTCCAACCCCTAGCCATTCAACCTTTACAAATGAGCTCTTGCTCTTGAACAAAGGTCGTTGCACCAGGAAGTATCTTACATATCGGCACTCTACTGCATCAGCATACATATTATATTTCTCTCCTAATCAACCCCTTAAAATTCGACCATGAACACGCGCTCTTGTTTTTAAACTGTCATAGTAGAACCGGTATAACCACCCACTAGGTCGCAAGGTCATTGCCCCAGGAAGTCTCTTCCTTTTCATGACTATATACATCTACATCTCAATCAACCACTAACCATTCGACCTTGAAAAACGCTCTTGCTTCTTTAGCGGTGTAGGTATAACTGGAATAACTACCCCTCCACTAGGTCGCAAGGTCATTGCCCCCGGAAGTATCTCAATATCATCACTGCATCATCATGCACATCTATCTATCCCAATCAACCCCTAACCACTCGACCTTGAACAAGCGCTCTTGTTTTAACTGCCTTGGTATGACCGGTATAACCACCCCCACGTGGTCTAGATTCATGCAACCAGGAAGTGGTTGCCTGTATTGAGCAGAGCCCCACCCCCACCCCCACCCCCACGCGCTCCAGGAGGTTATTGCCTTATTGATTCTCCCCGCGCGCAAACGGGGGTGGCGGAGTCGCTTTCAGCCCGGGCCATGAAGAATGCCCATTAATCAAGATAACAATCGCAAGTGTGACGTCACAGAACTTGGGGTTGGACCGACAGAGGTCAATGCCCGTGATAATATTTTTTGGCAATTTCGTATTCACATGATAATGGAGATCCGGCGGACTGATTAACAGAACTATGTAATTAGGAACGGTAAACGGTAATTGTTAGACACGTGCTTCATTTCATTTCCGGAATGCGCGTTTGACTAAACATTAGGTATAGAGTCAACATCACGTTAGGTTGGGGAGGGGGGGCGGCGTGGGCGTTTTTACCGGTGTTTTCAGTGCACATTGTTGCCCACTAATTTGATACTGATACATACATGCATACACAGTATTAATTAAAGTAGTATTTACTTATTATTTCAAAACCCATATGAATGTGTTACAGGTTGTTAATAAATGGCATAGCCCTATTCCAATTGATATGTCGAACCCAATAAACATAATTTATTATATTGTTTTACAGTAAATTAGGAAACGCTCAGTGGACCTTGATAAGCAGCACGTGTAATAGTGCTAGACCCACATTGCACATAAAATTTTGCGTTGCGTTTCCAATATATTTATATTGCCAAGGTATTGGTAAAACCCTGTGTAAAAACCTTACTTGTGGATAAAATCCACCGCCATCTAGAGGACCTTGACTCCTTGGGAAAAAGTATTTAAACTCTTTGGTGACAAATAATAGACTGCTTTTTCGAAAGTATTTTGATTACTTTTTAGGTGGCAGTGTATTAGATAGAAACTTCGCGCGTCGTTTCGTTGCCATGGCAACGTTACTTTTGTTATAATGTAATTTTCCATCTACACTACTTATCGGATCAAAATAAAATTTACATATTCTTGACCGGACGGACATTCTAAATGATTTGGTTTATCTCAGATTTTGTGGGCCGGTTATTTTAAAAAAAAAAACTTTCGATTAACTTTAATGTAACTTTTAACTTTTTGAACGATTTTCCCAAAAAACTAATGGCATTCAATCGAGAACAAAGCTTGCGGATGGTCAAAATTTCAACTCGATCCGAGCCTCCGTTTGAACGTTATCGCGAGAATACACAAAAAAAAAAAAAAAAAAAACAAAAAAAAAAACACAAATTAAAAAAAAAAAAAAAAAAAACAGTGACTAATTTTTCCGGCAGAGTCAAATGGAAACGCTCGCTTCGCTCGCTTAATTAATGAAATCATTAAAAAAGGTGTAAAGACTGAACTTTGTATAAAATTATTGCGGGAGCTATTATAAAAATACTAAATACTGGGAAAAACGCTCAGTTGGAACGGTTGATAAGCGAGCACGTGCTATAGCTAGACCCACATTGCACATTTTTTAAATTTAAAAATTTACGACGTTCGCGTTTCAGTATTATTTATTATGCCAAGGTATTGGGTAAACCGGGTTTAAACTTTACTTTAAAACCCACCGCCACTCTAGACGGACCTTGGACTCCTTGGGGTATGACTATTGATCTCTTTGTTGACAAAAGGTGACTGCTTCCTCCGAAAGCTATTTGATATTCTTAGGTGGCAGTGACAATAGAATACTTCGCGCGTCGTGTTGCGTTCGACCATGGCAACGTTCACTTATTTTTAATGGAATTTCATTCTACACTACATTATCGGATCAAATAAATTAAAAATTCGTGACCGGAACGGACATCTGCTAAATGATTGGCATTCAATTTTGGTCGCCGTTGAGTTTGAAAAAAAACTTATCGATTAACTCTAATGTAACTTTTAACTTTTTGGAAGCGATTTGGCCAGCAAAACTAATGGCATTCAATCGAGAACAAAGCTTGCGGATGATGAAAATTTCAATCGATCCGACCTCCGTTCGAACGTTTTACGATATCAAACCATAAATTAACAAAAGTAAAACAAAAAAAAAAAACAAAAAACAAAAAAAACAAACAAAACCAGTTGACTTATTTTTTTCGAAATAGCAAATGGAAAAAGCGCTAGCGACTTCGAAACATTCGCTTAATATTAAAATGAAATAGATTAGAAAACTACCCTGATAGAGAGACATGTGCACATTCTAAGTTGATATCCAGGTGCAAACCATTATATTATAGGACAATCGGTAGAGCTTCAAAGAGTTTCAGAATAAACCTTTGCATTCCCTAACAAAGCCTGGTTCGCCAGCGTTCAACATGTTTTTGGGGACACGCATTTTAAATGATAAGGCAGACAAATTGTGAAAACGTATAGGATGAATCCACATTCAGGACAGGCCCGTGCTGGACAGATACAGCCACAGGCAACTATGAGAATGGGAACCCACGTTGTGTGACTGGGAATTATAGAGGGGACAGCCAGTGCTCGCCTCTAGCTTTCCATAGTCCCAGGTCAAACCGTGGGAAGATTGCGAGCTGGACTTTATGAACTTAAACACTGTCAAGATTGCCTGTGACGGTAATCGATACTGTGACCCCCTGAATGGGCATCCCGAACACTATAGCATTGAGCTTCAAGTATTGAACGAATGTCAACGATATCATTGATTGTTTGTTCTTAGAACACCGAGTTCATAGTCGGCTTCCTAGCGATATATCCATTCATAAACTCACCGACTACTGTGCGTGTACGTTATTTCAGAACAGTACGGAAACCAAGGCTATACTTAGACTGTGTGGACTATAGCCTACGTGAGCAGAAGCTGTTCCATAATACATATAATACAGGGATACGATTTCTAGGAACAATTCCAAACCATTCATGCATTTTATCCCCATTTAGTTTAACAGCACGTATGTATTTGCCTTTTCTCGAAATAAAAATACAATTAGAAAATCATTTTTCATTTAGGAATAACGACGATTCTGTTACTCCCGCCAAAGTACATTTGCGCTTCATCGGACTAAATTAATAAATAATTTCAAGTAACGCAAATAAACTAAATATATTATAATTTATTAAAGACAGTGTTGGTTTTTTGTCGGTTGGATGAATGAAGCGCAAATGTACTTGAAGGGGGGTGAGTCCAAGGTCATCATTATCTTTACTACAATTTCATTTTCTAATTGTATTTTAATTGGGCAACAACATTAGGATTTGTGTATTTTTTAAGCATAAATTTTATTTAATCAAGTTTAGAAAGTGAAAAATGTTTAGTTTCAACCCTTTCCGCTCTCCGCAGCCCAACATTCAAAATCATCCCTTGCGGTAGGATATCCCCGAGTGATCATCTGCTGCTTGAAGACCTGACCCACAATCGAACGTGTTGACTGTTCGAGTATAACAACGCCCTGTCAACATCCATCCCCCCCCGTCATTAATCAAACACCAGGGTTGATAAGTTTACCTCCAGGGCGCGGGGCGGTGGGTGAGAACGTAGCAACACGATCGTTCGATAATAATAAAAACAGGGCGAGGTGCATTATTATGCAAGGTGGGCAGGCTCAAGAGGAAAAGTAGAAGGGTGGAATAAAATAGCAGAAGGGTCAACTGGTTTCAGCAAAGATTGACCAAAGGAATTAAAGATCCAAAAAGAACGGTCGCTCTTTTTTTCGTGACTGACCGAATAATGATACTTTGTGTAATGATATCTACATTAATCTACGTTAGTATTTCAAGTTAGGGTTTTCCCCAAAAGTCAAGTTATTTACAGATTTATACACTTTTAACATTGTGTGCAATTCAAAGAGAGCAGGCAAAGAAGAGATGTGTTTAAATGTGTGGAAAGAAAGGCATTGAAAATGGAAATGAGGACAGATGAGATAAAAAAGTGGATTCTGAAGAAGGTGTGAAAAGGTTTAAACTAGCATATGAGGAAAAGTATTAGAAAGGTGAACTCTACAGGGCATATTGAGGGTATTCAAGTGTTTTATTGCAGTTTGAAACGGGAATTTATAGGTGAGAGGGGCATGATAACAAACACATGAGGGAAAATGTTCACTTATAACTAATATAGCAGCGATTTATTAGTTGACCCGGGTAAAGATAAGACCTATAGGTTGTAATTATGGTCCGCCATATTTTTCTCGGCTTACAGTCCCATCTTCCAAAGTTGCGTTAGTTAAACATTAGTTTATGTATGTGTTTAAAGTTTCCAAAACAATATTATTAAACATTAGCCGAATTTGCAAGAGCTGTTAGCTGTTAGCCACCTTCATCAGCCGACCGTATGAAAAAAAAAGAAATACAGTACCACCCATGGAACAAATAGAGTTTATTTTGAAATGTGTATACAATGTATCCATATGTAGATGTTGAAATATTGGCAGATATTTTATACGCACCCTTTTATTGTATTTTTTTAAATAAGATTCTGAAAGCCACCCTTCCCACCCCCTCCCCACCCCCTCCCTCCCTCTCCCACATCTACGCACAGCTGCAGATGACGCGTTCTCCAGGATATTAATTTTATTATTAAATTAAAAAGTTATTTTTGACTGGTTATTGAATTATATTTCTTATAGGAAAAAACCCGGAAATTTCTTGAAACCCGGAAATTAGTTATGCTTGCGTACGACAACAAACAACAACGCAAATATATTTTGAAGGGAATTGCTTTTGAAGCAGTTGAGATGTTTCCATGATTGTGCCTAAATTTCTTTCATAGGGTATTTTTCTAAATGTCTAGTGCAAAACAGTATGAGTGGCAGTGACGAAAAGCAATCTTAAATTTATCCATCCTCAAAAAATATATATTATAAACCTCCTACCTTTATGATGGGAATGGGATTCAAATTGTAGATAAATAGTCTTGAGAGTGGTGATATTTTGTATTAGAAGTGGTATAAAGATGAATTATTGATGTGTTGTTAATTGTGTATGCGTATGCGATAGTCTTTTAATTTCTGAAACCGCTTGCATGTTAGAAGGCTGTTTTTGAATTGCTGTTCTACTTTTAATTTTAGTTTTTGCACAAATTTATTATCGATTAGCTGTTTCGCATGTTTTGGCTGCAGACACTATAATAAAGGTTACAATAATGAATGAACGTTTCAGGCCACTGTAAGCAGGCATGGTGGTCATAATATCATAAAGCGCTCATGCCACGACAGTTCTACTTTCTTCGCTAAGGCCTATGGAGAACACCGCATTTACACAGTTCTACCGATAAAGCGCCGAAAAACCTCAACAATGTTGCAACGTTTTAAACCGTCGAATACGTGACGTAATGAAAAACTTAACTTTCTTGTGAATTCTGTTATCGAGAAAATATGTCATTACGGCAATGCTGTTGTGAGTCATTGCCATGGGCAACATGTGCATAATAGTCACATTCAACACTTTGAGAAATGTAACAAAGGATCCTTATACCATTTATTATTAATTATTTTAGTAATTTTAATATTGTTAATAATCCAAAGGAACTCGAATAGCAGAATCGCATAAATATATTTCATCACCTACATCGATGCTTGGAAAAGTGTGAGTATAGAGCACTTGAAAATAACAAAGTCGTCTAAATTTGTCGTATTTTGGTTAACTTTGAGGGGTAGCTGCTAGCTAAAGTACCGTGGGGAATATAATAAACAAGGATCAGGGGTGCTTTCACTTTCACTCTCTCAAACTGGCTAAATTTAAAACAATCTGTGAAACTCATCACATGGTATTGATCAAGACATGCATTTCTACTCGAAGGGATAATTTCTGAACTGGTGGTAAAACCTCATTACGGTAAGATATAATACGTCACAAAAACGCATTTTTTGCAAGAATGCGAGTTTTATCCGGTGATATCCTTTTCAAGTGACAAGCTGGGTTATTAATATGATGTTGCGATTGTGAAGGGATTGTCCAAAGTCTGTTTAAAAGAAAACATGCGGAAAAATTTAAGTCAGAATTGCCATGGTGCGATTCGAGCCCGTGACCTTTCGAATCAGAGTCCATTAGAAGAGCATTGAAACCACCCGAAATGATGCATAAATTTGACATATTTTCTATTTAAAAAACGGTGTAGTACTTACAATGATAATTTAACATCTATAGTAGGCTAGATCCCCAGTCTCCAATACGTCCACACAGGCGCGAGCGTAGCAAATTGAAGCGGCAATTTGACCGATTCAAGATGGCGATTTGGCGTTTTAATTTATGCTTTACATGATGCTTTTGATGCGATTAGGTATTTTTCTGGATTGTTTGATATGGTTTTAGCTTGTGCAGCATGGGAATGCACAAACAGAAACAATAAGAAGTTATTGCATAAGGGAATTTAGTAATAATTTGGTGTTATTGGCTAATATGCTCACCTGTCAACCTGACGGCCAACTTGAAAAATATTTATGCTACAAATCGCTCCCAACTGTTCTATTCAAAATGGCTTCAAATTGTCACGGAAGTGGACCAATAACTTGTAGATCAAGCCTACTATAGATGTTAAATATCATTGAGTACAGAATTGAACAGAATGATGTCTCACGCGTTACGCATGAGACTGGCTTGCTCATCCACGCGCGTGATGGCGTGTGCGGGTCGGGCGTCACGCCAGCCCAAGATGGATGCGTGGTGTCTGTTTCCTAGTAAAGGCGCTAGATGTCGGTCTGTCTGTCTGTCTGTCTGTGATGAGTGACCCTGTTTCATACATTAGTGTTGAGGTATTGGCCAATCTCCGTAACGTTAGAAGCCAAGGGCCCTTTTCTAGGGTAAATGTTACGTCACATGACATCAACCTTAGAACCAGCCAATGGCGGCGCGGCATTCGCGACGCAACCGTACTGAAAACATTCGCCCGCCAAGATAAGGAAATGGTGTCGATTGATTAGAGCTGAGAATTTACATAGTATCGGTATCTTACAAGATAGTTACATTACTTAGGTCAAGTGTAAAGTGTGGGGAAAGTTAGAAATGTCTAATTATCGCACACGCTAGCCAACTTACCGACAAACGAGAAATGTTGCATACATAATTTACTCGAACGTGGTTTATTTGTGTTTTACTTAAAAAAAAAAAGATTTAATCACATGTTCACCATCGTTATCTTTCTCCGGAATATGACCTATTTCTTAGTTTACACCTCTATTTTGGGAATTAGTTATCTCGTTGGGCTTAATTCACTTCCTTGAATTGATTATTAATCATTCTTACATAATAGTTAGTAAATCTGTAAAACTGGTATATATGCATTTTATCTGATAAGTATTTAATCAGTATTGCTATTTATGGTTATTACATTATATCTACCATAATTTTATTTATTTGTACGAACTTATACAAAGAGATTATTTTATAAAAAAATACTTCCCTTTTAATTTTTAAGAAATAATATCTTTCTATCTGCATCACATTGTTATGTATTAATATATTTTGAATACTATAACAATCATATTGATATTGCTTTTATCATAGCATTGGTTTCAAAATCCGCTTCGTCCCTGTTATGCAATCAAACGTTTGACAATGAGTGTTTACCTAATCAACGTGTATTTAATATATTGATTATAAACCTGAAGCTTGTGATAGACTTGAAAGATGGGCGTACACTTCAAGGATTTATTTTTGGTTTAAATTGTAGTAACTTTACGATTATGGTGTATTATGGAGCCCAACTGCAACAAATGGTTTAATTTTATTGCTGTTGTTACTCTCTGTAAACATGTAAGTGATTGAGGTTATAATACGAAATGTTTGCAAAGAATAAAAATCATGTTTTCAATGTTTTTATAACCTCACACCATAATACTCCTGAAATACTGAAATAAAAATGTGGTAGTTACTGCGTCTTTATAACCCTACAGAGACTGCAGCCAAGCAGCGGTTTTTATTTGAATATGGCTTTCACCAGCGACTGCACGTTTACCATTGCCACGGAAATAGACATGAACACTTAGATTAAGACACTTTAAAATTTGTTTTTCAATAGCCAATTTGATGAATTTTGGGGAATGGCAAACGTTTTCTTTTTCCAGACGCTCTTAATTTTTGTAATAATTGTTATGACTAATAAACATATTTTTTTTAGTCTAGTCTTCTTTTTTTTGTTATAGAGGAGTACATATTTTCCCATGATTATCATGATCATCATTCACACCGTACAGACGCACGCGTCTGCATAAAAAGAAACCAAATTTGCCAAAAGCTTTACGGCTCCTCGGAAGTGAAAAGTGTTTACAATGTTGGGTACACTTGACCTAAGCAGCCATCTTGAAACTTGCCAACAAGTGTGTCGCGTTATCAGACACTAACTCGCCTCGCCAGGAAATCTGTTATCAGTCTTGTTTTAACTTGGTCAATGGCTGTTCTTCACATATAGCCGAGCACGTGAGCTCCTCTGATCTTGCCCTTCTGAGCACCAACTGTGTGTGACATTCAGCACGTTTTCTGCTTGTTCTGCCTCAGTTGAAGCTGTTAATTTGTTTGTTGCCATTCGTGTGTAGCCTATACCTAGCACATATAGATCGACTAGACTTTGTGAACCGGGTATCGAACATTTTCCAGCAAGTCGTTCTATGTGTTTGAAAATAAATATTATTAATTTATTATCGATTTTAGAAAATAACTCAACTACAGAACAAAGTAGGCATATGGGAGAAAATATCAAAACTACTTACCAAAAGGGAATGCCATTAAATGAAGTTTGCAAAAACCAATAAAATACAACTTTATCGTGAAAATGGAGGTGCGTCCTTGAATTTCCAAAACTTCTGTTCTCCGAAACCGCAGATAACTAGTTACTAGTTAGTGAAGCGAACAAACAGCTTCTACAATCATATTTATACAGGTACCAGTAATGTTGGTATAAAACCCTGGCCTTGGACCGAACTCCATACTGCAATATTAAAACATCGCGAAATATCGTACGCTAACGAAGCAACATTTTTAGCCCGCCATTAGCTTCCTTTTCTTATTTTTTTTTTTAGCTTTTTTATAATTTACTAAATAATAAAACTTTTTTAGTGTAGAGCGTAACATGAGTTCTATTTTCCGTCGTCTCGGAAAGATAACATCTGTCTTTGTCAAGGCGAATTTGATGACCATAAATAATAACATCTGTCTTTGTCAAGGCGGAAATGTTGATCACAAATAATAATTCAAATAATACTAAAAAAATAAGATGATTGTATTAAGTAAACAAAAGTATAAAACATCCTACCAGTGAACTTCAAACTTGAACTACGTGAAATAACAATTACAGGGTTAATCTGTTGAAACTTCCAAACATAACAGGGGAACAGATTGAGGTTTAATCATTGGATGTCGACACACGAATGCGAGAGTTCCCAAAACAGGAAGCGAAGCTACTTAATCGAGAGATTTTCGTAGAAAAATAGAGAAATAAAATAATTCGAAAAGCATTGAGCGTTTTGGTGGAGGTGCCGGGTACCTACGACATATAAGACGGTTCACCTCCGGTTTTCGCTTTCAAAATGGTGGAGGTGCCAGGTCATATATTTTTTTATCTTGATGGGGGACTAGCCCCTCCCCCTCACCCCCAGGGTCACCAAAAACGAACTGTATCACCCTTGCAAAAGGGCAATGTCAAGAGTCAACCAAACAATTCGCGTTGTCAATTGAACGTCGTGTTCGGTTTTTATCGTAGTCTTGACACGTGCACATAAAGTCAAACAGCGAAGTGGTGCCTACTAAATAAATAAAGTTAGTTTTTTCTTGCCTGACGCAGTCTACGTTCTGAGATTCCAGTCTTTTGGTGGAGGTGCCGGGTCCGTGAATATTTAAACTTTCTAGGGAAATACTCCCCCCCCCCCCCCACCCCCCTAACCACAGGATTACCGAAACATTCTGTATCATCCTTGTTGAAGTTATGTCAACCAAATAACACGCACAGATGGACAGGGGAGCTTCTCCTTCTCTCCTTGTAAAGACTGTTTTTTGTTCATGTATAATGTAACTGTATGAATCAAATGTATTATATTGGTCCAATATTGTACAATACAATATGCTGACTATTAGCAAGAGCTAAATAAGTAAATATGTTATTAATAAATACATGTGTTATATATAGTTTGTCACCTCCTGCTGACACGCGAAACCAGCAACTGAACTGTATCTGGCTGGAGTGGGAATCATATCAAGTTGGTGACATCTCATGCTCATGTTAGGTCATCTCACAGCTGTAGCAACCTTCCTAGCTCTGAACCAAACACAAACTCAACCTGAACACGTTTAATGAACCCGACGTCTCGGCTTCTTACGTAACAAATAAGTATTTTAAACGCTTTTTGTTCCATTACGTGCTAAAGCAAATTAGGTGAAAGTTGCGAATTTCCACGGTGTCTTATATCTATGATTAAAACATGGATTTGCGGTGAATAACCTACAACTAGGATGGATAGACCTATAATAATTTGGACAAGATTTCAGTTCGGTTTGGTTCGACCGAAAACAAATAACATTTGCAATTAAAATGTTACAACAAACGATAAATGTGTTTGTTTATTTTGTCTCGTGGTCAGTGCTGTGCATTCTGCAGGCATACAAGCGTGGAAGAGGGGTTGATAAATTATCTCTGTATCATTCAGGATTTCAGATAATAAAAATATTCGCTTCGATAATTGGTTAACTTGATCTTACACTAATACTAATACTTTTCACTCTAGTTGCACTAAACTTGTTTAGGAAAGTCGAAAAATCAAAAAATTACTATTTTTGATGGTACTTCTTTGAAAACCGGTGAATTTTGGACACTGACAAAAGCTCTGACCGAAACAAATAGGAAACAAACAAAATAGAAAATGTCGGGTTTATATTCTATTCAGGGAATTTTGTTGCCAATTGTTCAATTTTCTGTTTTCTGTTCGAAGAAATATTTTTCCTTATAGATGAAGCCTGATGGTTTATTGATACATCCACATTCTGTTAACAGACACACACATAGTTTGAATAGTTGCGAACAAACATACACTGCACATACCAGCGTTAGACTCAAGTAGCTGATATCGGAGTATTTGAAACGATCGGGTTGCAAATTTGAGTACTTGTATTGTATTGTGTTGTATTGTGCTTTACTAAATTCCGCCAGTGCAAGTTGTTTGTTAGACTTTTATTTTGAGTGGTCAAAAGAGACGAAACACTCTCAGACAAGTGAACAAATAGTTTAAAATATCACTTTATTTCCCAATAATCTGAAGAATAATGTTCAATTTAATTTTTCCCATTTTTTCCCCACAAATAATAACATCGAACACCTATTATGTCAAAAGGTAGAACAGAATTTACAAAATTTCTCCACATGTAAAATATGGTTGTTGGTAATAATTAGCACATTATTTACCAACACAATACATTTTGAAAATTTTATGTTGGTTATTTTTTTCAATTACAGCCGTATAAGGTTTCTGAGATCTGAAGTCAGACTTTACAAAACGCTGCTACTACACTCCAGAGATGGTGTAGAATAGTGTGCAGTGTTAGCTTTATTTGCTAAATAGTTATACTATTTTGCCCTAGTTAGTCCAATGAACGGGAGCACTCACGTGGATGTACCTACATCGTGCATCCTCCGGCAAAATGTTCTACTTCTAGGTCACACACACGCCCAACAAGCGATGTTTATCAAGGAAGCTGTGAACTACTAATTCTATCATACAAATGTTGAATGAAACCGACACAATTTTACATTTTTCGTCGAATTTCGGGACCTAAATGCATAGATAGGTAATTGTGGTTAACAAGAAACATTTTCGTTTTTGTTTTTATTTGTCCAAAACATAAAATGAAAGTGGTGAAAATGTTGAAAGTGGTTAAATCTGCTCATCCCCCTTTGATGATTTTTGGAAGTTCGGGACTGTGATGCACATTCAGATGTTGGCATTTGTTTCTCAATTTGTTTAGATCCGGGTTCGAACCCCGGTCGAGATGGATTTTTTAAATTCATGAATTGTAGTAAATATTCGGTATATGTGGTAGAAATTGATTACACGTTTTGTTTTTGTTTAGCTCAAAAGCGATGAATTTGTGTTGAACTTGAAAATCATTGATAGTTTGCTTTTATTAAAAATCTCTTCCTTGTGGTTGTTAGTGATTTCCCCTCATGTATTGACTGCACTCATCGTCTCGGAACTGTTAACTTTAATAATAAACATGTTAGCAACACCATAAGCTTGATTGAAACTATTATTTTTGAACAATTTAGACTGGGTGACTATTGCTAAGACTGTTGCTAGATCCAGTCTAGAAAGTCCCAGGTTCAAACCTCTCTTTAGTTTTTTTTTTTTTAGCTCTGACCATCATTTTGAAAAACGATTCGTCTACCTGAGAGTGTTTACAAATGGACATATGTTGTTTATCTCTATTTTTTAAATATCTCAATATATTTAGTGAATATAATAATATATTTATCAGTATTTGAAAAAACTTCGTAAGAATATAGCTGTCAAGACAACGACGTCCTTCTTTGGAATGAACGGTTTTTTGAAAAGAATTTAAATTGCAAACAAAATATAAAAGCGATCCCTTGCTTCGCTCGCTCGCACAGGCCGTACCTACGTTTAGAGGTCCCGTCTATGAATGTATTTAGGTGGTGCCTGCTTGCGTGCAGGTGGGCCCAGTCAGGTTATTGTCCTAGTTCCGCGGGTTCGAGCGCTCGCCACACGCTAAATCCAGTGAAGGATAAATGTCATTGGTATAGTTAGTATATTGGCAGTGTCAAGATCCTCATCACGCAATCTGTGACCTAGTTAGTTGTGACCGATAGTGAACGTGTGCGTGAGTGTGGGGGGTGTCTCTTACATCATCATCGCCTAACTAACTGGGTGCATGCGCACGCATCCAACGCGAAATAATTGATGCTTTTACGACAGTAAATATTTATGATCGTTTTTCTGATCTCGAGCCAGAGTGGATTAAGAGACTTGGATGGTCGGATGTTGCAATAATTTGAATGGAAATAAACACTGTGTTTTTACAGCGTCGTAATCCACGACGACACTTGATTTTACATAAATTGAAGTGGCTTGCTTTTAATACTTTGTATTTTTACCACCTCAAGTGTATTAGCCTTTAAATCGAGGCAGTGACGTAGTTGTTTTACTTACTTGATTTAAAAAGTAACCGATACATTGAATACAAGGAAAGTAATTGCAATTTTTTGACAAGACTTAAATTATTTACTTTCAATCTATTAAATTGTGTTGTTAATTTTGATTTGTCACGTGGAATGCAATCATAAACATACTTTATTTGTGCTATCACAAAAGTGCATTTACAAAATCAAAATAACACAATTATAAATAAAAGAAGGTGTTCCTCAAGAGTCTATCCTATCCCCAGTACAATTTATATTTCTAAACCCTAGCTTTGAACTTAAACTTCTGAACACAACATTTGAACCAGACACCGTGTTCTCAATAAAACGTGAATCAGATTTAGCCACCTTGATGTTATTGTTGGGACCAGCCAAAAACTAGCACGCCACCCTGCATAAATACGCGTCGCATAATACATTTCCACACAAACACGGTAGAAATAAAATCGTATAATCGGCAAGAGCTGGAGGTTCGCCAAAACTAGGCTGATGTCCCAGCGCTAAGAGGTCAAGTTGCGCGTTGTGGTGTGTTACCACACTCACACACACACACACTCACACTCACACACACGCGTACTTCAACTTGACAATGAGGGGCATTTTCGACACACGCGAATAGCAAAACTAAGTAGATGACTTTCTCTGCCAGTCAGTTGGGGATTTCGTCATTTCCGACTGCTATAAAATTTATGCACGACCTACGAGCGAAAACTTTCACCAGAATACAAACAAATTGAATTCTGTTTTTTTAACCCAGGTGTATAGTCTGTTCGGAATATTGAGACTGTTGTTCGTAAACCGAATTCAATGCAAGGACCTGCAATTTACATTCGTTGCTATCTTTTCGTCGATCCCCGGATACGGGAATCAACTAATAAACATTGTAATTTAATGTTTGTGTATTTACTTACAATTTATTATTATTATTATTATTATCATCGATTTTATTAAATGTAAATAAGAATTAATCATACTTTGAACTTCGTTCACTCAATAATTAGATTGAATGGATGTTTGTGAATGATTGATATGCTTTATCTTCTATATTAGTTTATAAATTCTTTTTAGGATACACTTTATATAAATTGCAAAAAAAAAATTTAATTATATCGATATTTGTTTTGTTGTTAAACATTTGTCGTGGGAATCCAAACCAGAGCAGAACTAAGAAAATGAGAAAAACTAGTAATAAACTTTCAGTCAGGATTGCCGGTAGCGGGTGTTGAACGTAACGTGAACTTTCTGAATCAGAGTCTCGCGCGTTATACGCATGCGCAGATTCAGAAACGTCTATCTTAGTAATGTTTTCTTTTTAAAGTTGGCCGCCATGTTTGTTAAGCAAATACGAGGGGAATGATATTGGTCTTGACTCACATGTTGTTGGATAACATTACATTCTCAAGTCTAGTCGGATGGAATATCCCATAAGGTTTCGCATTGCGCATCTGCTGGGCTGAGTTGGGTGACGTAACACGTGTTTTTGTTGTCCTAGTTGACATCCATTGAGTAAAATATGCGTTGAGGTTGAGTGGGAATTAAGTTTCCAAGATGGAGTCAGGATGTTTTTTAGGTTCATATCATAAAAACGACGGGAAGGGTAAAGCCTTACCAGTAGGTACACTTCTCTTGTAAAAATCTATCAGAATCAGAAAGAAAGGGTGACATTGGCTTGAAATGAGTCAAGATGTTTTCAAAACTTAAATTAATAGATTCGAAGGTGGCTTCGATTGGTCATTGTGTTGTAAAATGGGGAAAATAGAGTCAAAATTGTTAGTGAAAATGTGTTTAAAACATTGTGAGAATACTTTTTACTGTCATGATGTGGAATTGATTTATTGATAACGCTTTTTTCAAATCATTTCAGAAAATGATGTTTTATCAAAAGCTATTTTTTCTGTTTCAACATAAAAACGAATTTTATTCTTTGATATGTGCGTCGCATATTCAAAGAACTGTTAACATTATTGTTGTCCTTTGGCCTATTAATGTCTGTTGTATTTAAAAATATTTTTTCCCCAGTATATTGCAATAAATAACGACACTTTCATTTTGCAAGTTTTCTATAGATGCCAACATTGCTACACTGTTGCGAATCATAAGAAAAACGCGAGTAGCACAGACCATCAATCGTGTTTAGATGTAGTGATCTGATAACTACCAAGTGTTTTCTTTTAATCCTTGCTGCACGTTCTAGCACAAACCAGTTCTAAGAAGAAGAAGAAGAAGAAGAAGAAGAAAAAACTTCAAATTACAAACTGGATTGTGATAAAAGAACGTGGACGGATGCAGTATGTTAGCGATTAATCCGGATAACACGTATTCCTACATGCTTGTTAAGTAATTTAAAACTTAATCACACTTTTGCCAGTCAAATATACTAAATAATTATATATTTCACTCGTAAATGCAATTTGAAATTGTTCCATATGCTTATACATCAAACATTTCCACACATACGGAAGCGTTTAAAGCGATCTATTTTTTGTTCGACCCTGCACCTTACATCCTCTTACCTTGATCAAGTTACGTATTAGATTAATAAGATACCTTTAAGATAGGAATCGATTAAAACGATAAAGTAGTAAAATTGGAGTAAAACACTGTGTAAACGACCAAACTCTACGATTAAGATAAGTATCTGTAAACGAGAGAACATCAATATCATCGTGCCCGTTGTAATTAGTTTACTTTCTAAAGTAATAGTAATGTATTCGTCTGCTTCAATGCTGAAGAGCGGCCAATAAAAGACTGTTCCAGTCTCGAGCCCAACGCCAAACAAACCACCCAGACCGCCAGACGCCGCACGAGCCGTGCTAATTATAAGATTATGAAAGCAAACTAATGACTACCGCCATTCGGCAGGATTCAATTGAAAACGCGACACGATTGTTAAGTTGGTGAACGTGCAAGTGGTGGCCAAGAGTTGTATGTGGTAGATAAAATTCATTTTACTGTATACCACTTTTTTTTTTAAATATTACTATTTTATTATTATTTATTTCATCAAATCAAGCTACAAAGTACACTTAACATGTTTAAGAGAATCAGAGAGGGCATAGCCCCACAGCAAGTAATGCCAGATTCCCTTCATTAAAAGTTAAAGCTAAATAAAAATAATTTAATGTTATTTGTAATCATAGGATAAAAATAGTCAATAAATGAACAAAGTGCTGTATATCAAAATATGGTAGGCCTAAAAAGTATACATTTAAAATGACAATTTAACTAAAATATTATTTTATTCCACGCTTGAAATTTGGAGCATCTTACATTTCTAGAGGGGCATCATCTTCTTTGAACTCCTATACTTAAAGCTACATGTGCTGTGCAATGATACGATAAAGTTTTAATATATTTGCCTGTTCTATCGAGTTATAAAAACTAATTTAAAAAGGAGGACAGTTAGTACTTGCATTTCGTTATCAGCTATTTTTTACCCAGGGTAACAATCGCAAGTCAGTGTTGTAAGTAGAAATCATTAAATAAATTTAATAAATAAATCAATTCGTATTTAGAGTCTACCCACTCAGTTATGTAACTGCTTTCAGTATTCAGCATTCCTTCTGTCATTGCGCAATAAAAATATTCTACGGTTCAACGAAAAGTTTTTTTATTTTTTTCATTTTGGTAAATTTCTTTGCCAACTTGATAATCACTATATAAAGTCCAAGAAAAACTTTGATAATACCATCACCTTAGAAATCTAGATTGTTTATAACACACGTAATGGGTCTCCTTGTTACGCAACCTTACACCACACGAAAGCGATGCATCCACGCTACAACTTTGGCCATGTCTGGTGTCAAGGCTTAAATAACATTATCTAATTTAATTAATCTCTTTGATTTCGCCATCAAGTTGGACAGACGGGAGCGTCGTTTCGGTCGTCGTGCGTCGGCCATTGCCACAATGGCTGCCAGCGGTGATGACGGAAATGCCTACGAGAGTGACAGCGGCTATATCGAGCTGCACTGACCTCGATCTGTGTCGCCCACACCGCTCCATCTGGCGGGAAACTCACTTTCACTCCCTCGTACTCTGTCTGGCACAAGGTGGAGGGTATACCTACCTCGGGAAAGTATTCACACTCTAGGGGGAAACCCAAGACAGTGTGCGACAGACCTGGCCTGTCCTAGTAGACGATGCACTGCTTAACTTTTCACTTATGAAAATAATAAATACAACAATAATAATATAACAAAATTAATTATTTTTTCCGTGTTTATCTAAATTAGTTTATTATGAATACATTTTTTTGTAACATTTTGGGAGCGATTGTCCCACATAAGCATCAGTTTTATGCCCTTCCTTCCGTCTGTGCGTGTGTCAAGTCTCATGAAAAAAACAAAAAAAAACACGTCCGATTGATGAACTTACCTTTTTGTTGGTATTGCCCTTCAACAAGGATGATACAGAATGTTTTTGGTGACCCTGGTGGAGAGGTAGAAGTGGCTATCCCCTAAGAAAGTTTAGAAAAATCAAAACCCGGCACCTCCACCAAAATTGAATGCAAGAACAAGCGACGAACATGTTTGTAATGGTAAGCTATCCAAGCACCGACACCAAGAACATCAACGCACGCCGAATTGCTTTATTTTTGTATTCTTCTTCGTCGCTACATCTTGGATCCTGCCATACCGTGCGTGTTTAGAAATAACAATATCACACAGAAAATTTGGCTTGCACCCCTTTTGGATAACGAAGATTAAAAATTGAAATACAACAAACGAAGCAATTTTTAAATTTTTTAAATTTTTTTTTTTAAATTTTTTACAGCCCCCAAGCCCGGAAGTTTAGTTTATCCAGGGCCCCATCCCGCGCCCCACCCCGGCAAAATTGAAAGGGCCCATAAAAAAACCCATCACGACAGACACTTGGGGCATGGTTAGGCACCCTTCCGAGGCCACGGGGTTTGGGTATAAGGACACAGGGCCCCTGCGGCCCACACGGCGGGAAGTATGGCATCACAGGCACATCACAACGCCCCAGCCCGGCTAATAGCATGCAATCACAGGGCCCTCAAGCCCACCCGGGCTGTGGCCATGGAAACCCCTGGCCATAACGGCGCCACAGCCCGGCTATAGACTAAATCACAGGGCACAACACGACGCCCACAGCCCGGCTAGTAGAGCATGGAAACCATGGCACATACACAGCGCCAAAAAAAAAAAAAAAAAAAAAAAAAAAAAAAAAAAACAAAAAAAAAAAAAAAAAAAAAAAAAAAAAAAAAAAAAAAAAAAAAAAAAAAAAAAAAAGAAAAAAAAAAAAAAAAAAAAAAAAAGGAAAAAAGGAAACCCCGGGCTAGTAAGCATGGCATCACAGGGCGCATACAGACGCGCCACACCCCGGGCTAGTAAGCATGGCAATCACATGGCCATACCGACGCGCCACACCCGGTAGTAGAGCATGGAAATCACATGGCCTTCGCGACGCGCCAAGCCCGCTAGAAAGAAATGGCTCACGGGCCTACACGACGCGCCACAGCCCGGGCTTAAGCATGGAAACCACAGGGGCCATCACGACCGCCAGGGCCCCCGGCCCAATATGCATGGCAATAACGGGGTACATAAACGACGCGCCAAAACCCCGGGTAGTAGACGGGGAAACCCGGGCACATACACGCCTCCACACCCGGGCTAGTAAGCAAGGGCAATCACATGGCACTACACGACGTGCCACACCCCGGCTATTAGAGAAAGGCAATCACTGGCCATACACAACGCCCCACAGCCCGGCTAGTAAAGAAAAGGCAATCGCAGGGCACTTACACGACGCGCCTCATCGGGTTGTGGTGCAGGGAAAATCGCATGGCACTTACACGAGCGCCTCAGTCTGTTTAGTGGTGCTGGCATCGCATGGCACATTACGACGCACCTGAGTCTGGCTAGTGGTGCAGGGCTCACATTGGCACTTACACGACGCGCCTCAGTCTGGTTAGTGGTGCATGCAACCATCTGGCGCATAGACATGTCCCCACAGCCGGGTAGAAATGCTAGTTATCTCATGGCACATATAAAACGCGCCACAGCGTGGCCAGTAGTGCATGGCATCGCAAGGCACATACCAAGGGGCCACAGTTTTGGCTTTAAGCAGGGCAATAAACGTGGCCATACACGCGTGCCACAGCTTATCGTGATAGTGGCGCTATCTCTATTGCATTAGAAAAAATTTCCAAATAATTACAAAAATGTATTTTTTGCCTCCATTAATTATTATTGTTACTAACTTGTATACCAGGGTGCTAATTTTCGGTTATATTTTTCTGTTCAATAAAAACATAAAATTCATACTGCAATCTCTGTAAGTTTGAAACCAAGTTAGCACTACTGCCCTTCTACATTGATTTTTTTTGGTCTTGATACTTAAAAAATTCTCGTACCTGGTCTCTCTTCTCTGAGGAAATCAATAGAGTCTTTTTTTTACCTCATACATTTGCTCCATCATGAAAAGGGTGTCGGGGGTTTTTATGACATTTGCGCCACGCATGGCAAGCTCCAGGGGCAGTACCACGCAAACCATGCAATCCCATTTTTAAAATCACCCAAAGAAAATTATTGTACCCGCGGCCAAAACGTTGCAGGGCCCCATCGACAAATGTCGGGCAGGGCCCATCCGATAAACGTGCAGGGCCCTGCGCGATTACCCCCGTTTGATGAAGAAAGGCATGGGTTTTTTACGCTTACCATCTTTCCTTTTAAAAGTCGCCAGGGGGTTTTGGTTGACTCGCGGCCAAACTTTGCAGGGCCCCATGGACGAGAGAGGACTGGCCCATGCGCGATCAACGTGCATAGGCCTTGCGCGCTAAACGTGGATGGGCTTTGCGCGATTAGCACGCATGGTGCAGAAAGTAGGCAGGGGAAATTTAAAGCTAACCATGCATGTCCATGTTTAAAAATCGCCATGGGTTTTGTTGTACTCGCGCCAAAACGGCATGGCCCAGGGACGAGGTAGGACTGCCCTGCGCGATTTTCCGCGGGTATGAAAATACAGTACCTTGTGCCCTGCATGGTTTAATTGGCGCTCCATGCAAGTCCCATGTTTAAAACCACGAGGGGTTTTGGGTTGACTCGGGGCCAAAACGTTGCAGGGCCCATCTCGGGTTGGGCATGGCCCATGCGCGGACGTTAAAAGAATCGTCCATGGCCCCTGCATGGCAACTTACGGTGTGCTACTAGGGTTTATATGTACAACTTTTGAAAGTGTAACATTAAAAATAAATGCGAGAATGACAGAAAGAGCATCTGCCCCATGGTACGTGCGTTCTAATACAATATAAAATAATAAAATACAATGTCCAGGATCATCAGGTATCATTGGTTGTGTGTCAACTGACAACGTTGGCAGGCCTGTAAGCTCACTAGCTCTCACTGAGTGCAATCTGAACCGGTACGGAGCATACCTACTACGTACATGATACACTGCTAGAAATAATAACAGTCTTGATATATAGGGCAAAGCTATTTATAAGAGACAAGTAACATCTAATGGGTTGTACAGTGTACTCGCTCGGAACGCGATAACTGTTGTTGTTGGAAAAAACCCAAAAGGGGAAAATGTTTTCTGGTTGGGGTTTTGCGATGGAGGGAAAAAGTAAACAATCCGTGTTTTTTTTAACACTACTGATCAATTTGAACACCTTTCCCCCTATCTATACTCTATTACCCATGTAATATTTTTTACGTATTGCCAATACTAGGCCGCTTCGCTAACGCTTTTTCCAGTCGCGTTGATGGATGAGCTATTATGGTTGATCATCGGCCCAATTATCACGAAAATATCGTATTAAATATCGTGGAAAACATTTTAAAAGTACGATTTCTATAAGAAATATTTCTTCAAATGTCTTAACAATCATAATATATATAAGTTTAGTGATTTTAAACGTTCCCATAAAGTTTTATCGAGATCGGAGTAGCCGTTCGCCCAGTCGCGGTCCAAATATCACGAAAATCTCATTAAAAATAAGAAAAAAAAGAAAAATACGATAATCATAAGAATGTTTGATTTTTGTACCAAAATCGAGCAAGTCTAAGTTTAGGATTTTGAAGGTCCCCTCAAATTTTTATCAGATTTGCATAATGCCGTTTGACCGGTAAAGCGCGAACAAATAGACAAAAATACAAACAAAAAACAAAACAAAAACTCCCGAGCTAATGTTTTTGGGGGGTCAGTGAAATTGAAGTCTTCGCTTCGCTCATCCAAAAAAGAAGAACGAGTCAATTAATTTAGTTTCGAAAAATGTAAAAAGTTTCCTGAATCCTATTTTAAATAGATCAAGTTATTTGTACTATTACTACTATCATTTTAACTTGCCGTTATTGTGCAGCACAGTATACGCACCTGGCACCCGTGTATATAATGTGTTTCAAGCTACAACCTTAACCTGTATGGTACTTCACCCATAACTGATATATTATTTTGAACTTGAATTGGTCAAGAAGTTACTATAAAGACATCTTTTACTCTTTTTGAAAGATTATCAATTATTTTCAAGACGCTCAAACTATGGAGCTGCCAGTGGATGCTTGTAATAAAACTATCTTAGATTATATTCGATTGTCCACTTAACACGTGATCCAGCTTTACCATATTTCATATTAGGAAATATAAGATGTCGTTTCGTACGAATCACATAGCCAATAAATGTAACAAAATACATTTCATCATAAAATAAGGTAAATCTAAACTAGAAATTTCGATTATGTGATGTAATTACTACACTAAGTGCCCGCCAATTAACGAATTATGTATTTTAGTAACTCCGCCATTTTTATCCACTTACAAAAAGAGATTCAAAGCGAGTACAATGAATAATCAACATTTAAAACAACCAAAGAGTTTACGTCATTGAATTTTCACCCGAAATAGCAAGTGTGAAAATGACGGTCATCGTTGCCCTGAGAACACTGTTGCTCGACGAGAACCGCTGTTCCAGAACAACCAAGACATTGAACCCGAGTTCCACTTTCACTTGCTTACAAAAAACAACTCTATTTTTATAATCATTCACGTTTCTGCGGAAGTGAAATTGTTTCTTTTTTCTTCAGACTTACATCAACAATGTTTTCATGTAATGTAACAATGTTTATCTGGCTCGAATCCAAACTGAAACGGTTTCAATTAATCCGAATATATAAAAAAAAAAAAACATGGCGTATTTCGTCGACACAGGTGTGTGAAATAATTCAAAACAAGTCGACATCAATGTCACATCTTGAACGAGATTCTGTATCGAGGTCACGGCGTACATGATGGAATTAATTCGAGAATCGAGACGTCCAAGTGGCAGTGAAACATTACGAACAACGAAGATCACTGGGGCGTTGAAATGAGATCTGTAGTCGACACAGTTGGCAAATGTAAATCGCGCAAACCAGTTGATTAATTATCGATCGAGATGAGGATGAGCGAATTGAGCCATTCAATTCGGGAAATTCCACCATGAGGAATTAAATTCAAAGGTTCATTCATCCCGTATTTAATTAATTACTTTTTTTAAGTTCTGTAATTTCCAAGAAATTACTCTCGTGTTTTAAACTTGTATCAAAATTAACAAGGAAAAAAAATTGAATTAAATTCTTCCAGCTGTCTTAATAAATACGCTCTGTGCTAACAACATAATCAGAATCTTGTCAGTTTTTGTGTCAGTTATGTCTGGTATTTTAACAAGATTGTGGTGTCGATTTGCGTGTTCGTGTTACTGTTGTTTTCTGCAATTTTTTGGTATTTATCCCAGGGTACCTCAAAGGTTGACGTATATCAAGATTTGCCTTCTTCGCAATGTTAGCACACAGCCTATACTGTCCAGTGTTTTGTATGTGTTTTAGACGAGAAAATTGGATATAATATAATAGTGGTGTACATACGATTTGACTTAAGTTTTCTTCTCTACCATCTGACATGGATCTATGCAAAGTAAAGCATTACAGTGGTTCCCTGCCTTAAAAATACATATTCCTGTTTTCAGAATCAATATGGTGTTATTTGATTGGTGTATTTTTAAAATAAATTTGGATGAGCGTACGAGCGTAGGGCGAAGCGAAGATTCCATTTCATACACTGGAAAAAAATCCGGAATGTTTTTTTTTTTTTTTTTTTTTTTTTTTTTTTTTTTCTGTATTTTTGTGTGTTGTTAACACGATTCCGGCAAAAACCGATACTCCGATTGCGATGAAATTTTATGGGGCCCTTTCGAAATCTCTGAAACTTAGAACTGCCCCGTTTTTGAGCGCAATCGGAAATTTTTCTCATAAAAAACGCAATTTTACGATTTTTTCGTTTTTTAAAAAAATTTCTTCGACTTTAAACACTACATGCTTTATTCGTTTGTAATGATTTTTTACAGAACCTTAATTTTATGAATTAAAGATTTGTGTGAAATTTGAGCGTAATCAAAAAATTATTTCTCATGAAAATCAAAATTTTACGGGTTTTTTCTTTCTAAAACAATTCTTTGACTTATACACCTACATGCTTTATCTTATTGTAATGATTTTTCACAGAACCTTAATTTCGTGAATAATATTTTCGTGTTAAATTTGAGCGCAATCGAATATTTATTTCTTATACAAATTGCAATTTTACGATTTTTTCTTTTTAAAAAATTACGATTAATTAAAAAATTAAGTTTATTTTTTTTTTTTATTTTATTTAATTATAAAAATTAAGTTAAATTTTTTTTTTTAAATTTTAAATTTTAAATTTTAAAAAAAATCTTCGATTAAGTAATGATTTTTTCACAGAACAACAAAAAATCCGCGTAACACATGGCATTCAATGCCCCATATACGCTCATCCAACAACGCGGCGGGACTTAAGTTTTTTTCCTAATATATAGAAATACCATTTTCCCATGAATTGTGTTCTTCTGCCATATTATGCAACGGTCAGAAACATTGACATGCTTTTCGTACCACTTATAATTATAGTGTTCAAGTATGACTCCTACACTTTGTAAAATAATGGCATGCCTGTTATTTCATTTGATAAATTGTGTACTTTGTAATGCATCATCAAAGAATTCGACAACATTTTTTAAATGGGTGTGGAGGGCATACCTAGGTTGCTGAATAACTAATATTATTTTCAATAAATCAGGAATTTACCTAATGGTGAGTGGGTATTCTAAATTCTAAATTAATTTTTCTTTTTCTTTTAATACAGTGTGAAAATCGTGTTTTGAGCACATAACGATCGTATGGTTGGTTTGCCCTCTTGTAACCCCGGTTAAGTGGTGCTGTTAATTACTGATCACATGCATAGTCATGCCCGAGCGTAGACTGGATCTCATGCCAGCAACGTGAGAAAGAGAAAGTTTGCACTGCAGAATCCTTTTACTTCGGCGTCAAGCATCGTGATAGCTATTTAGCTAACGAGCGCGTTACAAAAAACCTGAAACTTAATTCTTATCTTCGGTAATGTTACAATGCAATCGAGAGTGGTATTTTCAATTATTAGAGACTACGTAACAAGATTAGTATGACACGAGACGACTAATTATCTTGAATTAATATGTGTGAATCACTGTTATTGTAAACTAGTTAAAGATGACATCACATTAAATGTCTAATTTAATTATATATTTATGCCCTCAGGAACTGGCAAATTTTAATAAGATTATATTAATTGCTTAATGTACTATGATCAGGGATAAGTAAGACTTGTACGTATCTTAATTGCTTCATCATTGAACTGGTAATCAGCATATCCATGCGTGTGTGAGTGTGAAATTACGCTTTTAGTGGGGGTGAAGAAAATTAAGGCTTCCCGCAGAATCCTTTTTTGTCATCTTTAATTTTCCTTTTTCTTGCATTCTTGCATTTTTTTGCATCTGTTTTGTCAGACAGTAACAGTTGTCTGCATTAGTGTAATGATATTTATTTAGTTGTCCTCCTTTGTAAATCAGTTTTTTTACTGAATAGGATAGATATTAAATAAATAAAAATAAATAAATAGAACATGAACCTGCCTAAAACGCCCGACAGAAATAATGTACAATACCGAAAAGCATAGTAGGTGTATCCAGGGCGTTAGTACGCAGAGAAAAGTGTTGGCGTTGCCCTATTTCAGAAATATGACATACAAGACGTCTGTAAGAGACCTGGAAAATCAACGCGCGATTTTCTCTTTCAATAATAAATATACTTTTTGTTTACAATTCATTTGTAACGCATGGTTGATTACTATACTTTGTTGTCACAGAAGAAGTAGAAACGAGGTGCAACGCGAACTGAATGCACGCGACTTGCTAGTCATGCTATTAGCATGCGTCCCGTGACGGATGTGCGGCGTAACATGCAGTTTACCCACATCTGGGTCACCATGCTGAGTTTTTCAACCCTGTTTCCGCTATCTGAAGAGGTCAACAAGAGTTCACAACGGCGCCCAATAATTAGGTTAATCCTAATTTGTTATTCGATGTTTTGCTCGATCTCTCTACAGTTTTTTCTTAATTACAAATAAAAAAAACGTCTGCCTATGTTGTTGATCAATACTTCAAGCTGTGCACTGTGTGTACGTTCTTCTTCTAGAGAATGTGTGAAAGCTTGATACGATTAAGATGATTTTCTACATGATCTAGTTTGGAAGCACGTTACTTCGTATCCTGGAGTTAAAAGATGGGTTGAAACGATTTTTTCCTTCTTATTTATAAATAACTGTTATCTGTTTGTATAATTAATTGTTAAATGTTTTTCATCATTGCCATTGTCAATTTGCTACAAACATCCGAAATACTGCGAACGTTTAAGGTACTTGTTCATTATCTGAACCCCCTAAGTTAGTTATGTTAGGTTAGGGGGGGGGGTTAGGGGGGACATTGTACTAACCTAACCTAACCCCCCTTATTAAAAGGCGTTTAATTTTAATTTCAATAAAAAAACAGTTTATTATCCACAAAAGTGTACATCATATTCATTTACTGTTAATTGTTTTCTGTGATACCTTGCCCCTATCACATATTTGTTTAAAATGTTTATATTTATTTACCTGCACGAGTGAGAGAGAGTGAGAGAGTGGGTTAGAGAGAGAGGCCCCAATACAACACTATTGTTTCGTACAACTAATAATTGCTTGTTTTCCTTGTTTCAGGTAAGGAACCCCCTGGCATACAAGTAGCATACATCAATCAGACGTTGAGAGCGAGTAAGGTTTGTGAAGTCCATATCGTACCCCTGGTTGAAGGGGGTATAATCAATGCATGCAGAGAGGGCTATCGCGTAGATTCTACTTGTACTAACCGTTCACTACTACCCCATCGTCTCGATTATTCCCAATGCGGGAAGCAAATGGGAAGCTTCGGTTTCGGTACATATCTTTTATGAACAACTACCACTCGCAATTTCACAAGCTCTAGACTAATAGATCTGGCCTATATATTACAACTAACAACAAACAAGATTATATTTCAGTGTCATGTTTAAACTATCATTTTTGTTGTTTACAAACTTCGTTTACTCTCAAATTACATCTAATTGGTTCAGATTCACTCATGCGATTTCAATGTCAAAACCACCTTAAATCTTAATTTGAATTATTTTATCATTTGTTATTGCCACTGCCATGGTAGTTAAATGGCAATAAGTGCAAAATGTTTTAAACCGATAAATCGCAGATACATTTCATGCACCCTCGCATGTTGGCCTATAATAATGATGTGTTAACAGATAAGTAGGGCAAGTTTACTAGTTGGTAATGAGCTAAATACTGTGTGTGCTTGAGATTTATACTAAAGTGTCTAATATTACTAATCATAGAAACCCATATGACACGAATATCAAGCAAGGAACCTTACCTAACTAGCACGCCACTTCGTAGAGAGTGGCAAGTCAAAGTGTTTGTCTAGTTTTGCTTTCTTATGTGTTGAGCAATTTATTAAAATAAATAATTTCAATGTTGACCCTTTGGAAGCTACGCAAAGGTCTAGTTGATGTTTAACCAATCAGTAATTACCGTATGGAAATATACAATTTTGACACTATTTCTATTAATTAGTGAGCACTTGATTTCACTGTACTCATGTGCTAGAGAAGCAAATGCTAGAGTTGAGATTACGTTTCATAAACCCGCCCATCTAGTTTATCATAAAAAATTCATAGATAAGAGGAATGGTGAGTTTCGTGAAAGGATCCTATCGTATTTTTGTAATCTATCTACGTATTTCACTATGTACTTTTGCGATTGCGGAAAATGTGCTCAGAAGTAATGATGTTATTAAAAAGTATACATTTGTTATTGTGGTGTAAATATTAGCTTGGCCCGTGTGCATTTAAAAAATACCAATTGATAAAACCAAAATTTAAATTTATCAATTTTCAAAGTGGCAAAAGTAATTATAAATATTTGATCAAGTTTTCGAAATGTTTCACAAATGTCATTTGTAACACTATGTAAGCTTGTAAATGTACACAGCATTACAACTATCAACTCTTTCATTAAAAAGTCGGTCGTAATCAGTCAAAAGCATAAATCAATTTTATATTACCAAAAATTGTAATTTAATTGAATTAAACTTTAAACAAATCATTTATGATAAAAAATTAAGTCAAGTTTTTTTGCAAATACTGTCTATTATCTCGTTGTATATTGCATAGTTATATTTAATAATTGGCTTAAAATACTCTTTTCATAAATACATATTTTTTTATATAATGAATAACATTTACACGTAGGACGTAGGACGTATCACCGGTAGGTAACAATGTAGGCTCTTCCTGATGGTTCCCTGGAGGTGATACTCGACGTGTGACGTAATTAACAAGAAGACAAGGTCTCTATCATTGTGAAAGCGAGAGTTGTCGGCGATAATTGTTTGTTTGCGTATCTTTAACCTACATATCGAACAGAGGACAGTGAACTTCACTTGGCGATAAATGTACATTAGGTTTGTGAACGATCTGTCACTCGACCTAGATGTAGACTTGGTAGTAATCAACTCGAATTAGAATTTATGATTTGAAGGACTAAATAACCACATTACTTTTATATTCAATAATATATCAATATTAATTTATGTAAATAAAGGTAGAAATGCAGAGAGTTTTAACCACTTAGAAAAAATAAATCGTGTATCACTTCATAGAGAGTGCTATCATTTAACGTTATTAAATTTATTTCAAAACTTTAAAATTTTACTGCTGTTTTCACATGTTAATAGTGTCGAAAATCTGAGATTTTTCCAAGATAGCGTCTTTTTTGAACTTCTAGTATTATTTTCTTCTTTTTCTTCAACCTACGAATTTTCTAAGAAATTCATGGTTTTGTTTTGTGTCTATGATAATAGTCACAAAACCCTTCACCCCCACCCCCTGGGGGTTGATACCCAAAATTTTTATCAGTCTAAATGTATAATTAACAATAATTTTGTAAAATGGCGTTGCTCCATCACAAAAATCGAGCGAGAAACGTTTGCGCCACCCACTATCATCCAGCAATGTTCAAATAAAAAACAACCCTTGCTCAATTTTGTCGTAGGCACATGCATATCTTACCCTTAATGAATGCAATTTTTCTAGGTCACTCAAACCTGATTGGTGTAAACAAGAGATAATATAATATTGTCGCCTTTCAAGATTTGTACAATACGGATCAATTACCCAATTCTGGCATTAGCTTTTTTTCTAGTTTCGCTCCCTGGCTGTTGCTAACTCTGCAATGGTAATTAGTGTTGTCTACCTGCCAAATAACATATGACGAGAGGTTTTGGCGGGGCCCGATGCAAATCTGCATAATTTCGGCTTAGAGACAGTGAAAGTGTTGAAATGTTATGTAAATTCAGCTGAATTTGGTGAATATTCATATAGGTTATTACATCTAATTATGCATATTTCGTGTTTTCTTTTTAAGATCATGAACCAGACTATAGATTAATAACATAATAAATGCACTTCACAACAAATCACTTTGTCTGGGGTAATATTCGGGCATCATAGTTTTACCAACCGAAATTAACTGAAAGTTCTTAGTGGTTCGTCCCATTCGTAATGCTAAGGTCGAACTTTCTGTATTTTCTAGTGTTTTTCTCAAATTTAAAATTATTATCCCCTATTTATGTGTTCAAATCACAAAATTTAATTTGTAATTGTAAATAATAAATTTACTTTTCACTTATATTACTATTGTGTCCTATGCTATCCACAGGAACATTAAGATAGAGAACGCACTGTACTATTGTCGGCAAATTATCCAAATTGCACAATCTAGTCGGCTGAACATAACATGTGAGAAACAACCGAGTACACACGGGTATCATTACTGTACATTCAGTTCTTACACAAATCATACAGATAACGCAACAAGTTTGAGCGAATGTTTTAATTAATCTTCATCCAAATGTGAAGAAGACGAGTAACTTATCAGTTTTAATTGATTATTTTCGTATAGAGAACAAGATAGGCCTAATAAAAAGTGAACTTGGTCGTTGAAAAAAGTTAAAACGCTGCTCAGACGAGTAACCGTGCGTTGGTTGGTTGGTTGAGTCCGTCACGTGACCGTGGTGTAATGTAGGGCAGTCAAGTCTAACTTTCACTTCCCCTCACAGCCAACGTTCGTCGACACCGACCGCCATAACACGGTAACGTGGCCGAGAAATTTGCACGGCCGCCATTTGCAAGCGAATATCACACGCCTAATAATAAACACCATCATATGACCGCGTCATGATCAAACTACATCGTAGAGGGGAACACAGATGGGAATAAATAATATTCTTGGAGCCATTTCTGCAGAAAAACTGATTCAAATTGTTGCATTACTCTTGTATTTTCTCAATAAAACCTGTTGGATCTAAAATCGGTTTCCATTCCTTACACAAACATAATAACTTTCATAACTCCCAACTCGATAACTTGATACAAATTATAAAAAGCATTGGGTTTCTTGAAAAGAAACTGCAAACATATGATTATTCTTAGCTTTCTATATTAATGCAGGACTACCCTTCCATCAATTAAAGATTTTTTTGGATCAAATTTGAAAATTTTTTCTTATTAATTGCATAAATGTGTTCAAAATTGTCAATCATTAATGTTTCCATATCCAGCTATAGAAACAGCATGGTACGCACATAACTTTGTACCATGCAGTGTGAGGGAGGCTGAATTTTCCTTTGATAATATGAGAATTCATGCCTACTCCTATCGTTAAAAAGTAAGATCTTGAAGTTGTTGACTTGTTACGAACTAGCGTGACTTTCAGCTCGAAGTTTGTTGGTCCCCAAATCTCTGTCCCGAGTTCGTAACGAGTTTGTATCGACTCCTCCCCCTGCAGTGCAAGGCGATGTTGCGCCACTGCCACCAGGGCTGAAGATCAAGTTTTTAGTGTTACGTCAGCCCGCTAATTTAAATCCCCCCCCCCCCCTCTTGTAGCGGTGCCCTCGGTTTTATGGCCGAGTTACCTCGTCATGGAAAGTGAAACTCTGTTTTCTCTCTCACGGCTATGACACGAAGTCGTGGGGTCGTCGAACTCACACCTGACTTGCTTAGTGACTGGCTTACTGACTTACTGACTGGCTTGCTTAGTGCTGAGTGACTTACTGACTGACTGGCTGACTTGCTTAGTGACTGACTTACTGACTGGCTAAATAACTTGCTTAGTGGCTGTCTTACTGACTTACTGACTGGCTTACTTAGGCTGAGTGACTGACTTACTGACTGGCTAAATAACTTGCTTAGTGGCTGTCTTACTGACTTACTGACTGACTTACTTAGTGACTGGCTTACTGACTTACTGACTGGCTTGCTTAGTGCTGAGTGACTTACTGACTGACTGGCTAAATAACTTGCTTAGTGGCTGTCTTACTGACTTCTGACTGACTTGCTTAGTGCTGAGTGACTTACTGACTGACTGGCTAAATAACTTGCTTAGTGGCTGTCTTGCTGACTTACTGACTGGCTTGCTTAGTGCTGAGTGACTTACTGACTGACTGGCTAAATAACTTGCTTAGTGGCTGTCTTACTGACTTACTGACTGGCTTGCTTAGTGCTGAGTGACTTACTGACTGACTGGCTAAATAACTTGCTTAGTGGCTGTCTTGCTGACTTACTGACTGACTTGCTTAGTGCTGAGTGACTTACTGACTGACTGGCTAAATAACTTGCTTAGTGGCTGTCTTGCTGACCTACTGACTGGGCTTACTTAGTGCTGAGTGACTTACTGACTGACTGGCTAAATAACTTGCTTAGTGGCTTGTCTTGCTGACTTACTGACTGGCTTACTTAGTGCTGAGTGACTTACTGACTGCTGGCTAAATAACTTGCTTAGTGGCTGTCTTACTGACTTACTGACTGGCTTACTTAGTGCGAGTGACTTACTGACTGACTGTCTAAATAACTGCTTAGTGGCTGTCTTGCTGACTTACTGACTGGCTTACTTAGTGCTGAGTGACTTACTGACTGATGCTGTGCTAACAATAACTTGCTTAGTGGCTGTCTTACTGACTTACTGACTGACTTGCTTAGTGCAGAGGGGTTCTGAAAAGTGACTTACTGACTGACTGGCTAAATAACTTGCTTAGTGGCTGTCTTACTGACTTACTGACTGGCTTACTTAGTGCAGAGTGACTTACTGACTGACTGGCTAAATAACTTGCTTAGTGGCTGTCTCTGATTTACTGACTGGCTTTACTTATGCAGAGTGACTGACTTACTGGCTGGCTAAATAACTTGCTTAGTGGCTGTCTCGATTGACTGGCTACTTAGTGCGAGTGCTCTGACTGACTGGCTGAATGACTTGCTTAGTGACTGTCTTACTGACTAACTGACTGGCTTACTTAAGTGACTGACTTACTGGCTGGCTAAATAACTTGCTTAGTGGCTGTCTTACTGACTTACTGACTGACTTGCTTAGTGACTGCTTACTGACTTACTGACTGGCTTGCTTAGTGCTGAGTGACTTACTGACTAATTGGCTGAATGACGATGAAACATTTAGAGGCAATTGGGTACTTGTTGACAGTCAGAATTTCTAAAATTGTGAAAATCCATTTTTGCTTTTTTTTCTCTTAAAAAACTAAAACAATTATTGCCTGTATTTTGGGAAATAGGCCTATATTGGATGTATATTTTGACATTGTTTATATAGCATAAAATGCATTAAAAGGCTCATGCAATTTTACAAACTTTTCAATCAGACATGTTCTTTATGTATATTATTTTTTATTATTCAGTTATTTTGTCATTAATATTATTTATTGAGTTCGAGCGTTCAACGTAATGAGCCTGAACGTGTGCTCAGTATGTTGTTTGTATAGCCTAGTCTGTATAATCAAAGAATTTCTTAGTATTGTAGCAATGTTGCGTCATTGTATCTTGAAGATTTAATTTATGTCCCTTATTGTAGTTGTTTGATCGTTTAGAACTTTTTTAGAGATTCAAAACATAAAAATTTGACATATATGTTATTACTATTTAAGTACAATGGTTTTTGGAACATTGCCTAAGATGGATTCTTGGAATCTCGTCCTGTTAGAACCATGTACAGTTGAGACGAATATGGCCCAAGGTGGGCCGATAAAAAGAATAGTTGCATAAAAACCACTCCTACGTGAACGTCCTCTTGTAGCATGCACTCTTCTGCAATGCGGTCGTAAAACTGCAGTAAGTTACCGCGGTTCGAGGGAAAGTGCAGGGACTGTCACGCTTACCTCACGATGCACTTTCTTTGTTATCTAACACAACCTAGAGCAATGCACTTACAACTCAAGACATGCAGTTTTTATGTGATGGTGATTACATAAGTACTAATTGTTCGCAAAATGTGTTTATAAATTTAGCCTATATTCACAATTATAGTCATTTTGTCAAAACACAAAATAATTGAATTTGATTGCTTTGCAAAGGCATGGCCTCTTCAAACTTTAGTTTAATTTATTGTATTGAAATAATTTTTTTCTATAAATTTGTCTGAATAATTAAAATAATGTATGTAACAAATTGTGGAATGCTGACTCAATTTTAGTAGCGCACATAATATACACACATCCTTTAACGATTCTAAGTACTTTTTGATTTCTTTGCACACATGAATTTTTTTGAGATTGCATTATATTATGAATTAGTTTGAAAGTTTTCGTGAGGAACTACCTACATAAATAAATTGTGTATAATTAAATTATACATTATCTCGCTATCATATGCTAAACTTGCACTTGCAGTTAAAAGTACACAGAGATTCATAGCCACAGATGAGAAGTAAAATTGCATTTACAATTACAATTATTTATGAGAACACAACTTCTCAAAAACTCTATTAATTTTTACCTAATTAGAAAGTTTTTACGTTTTAATTTGAATTCTATGCCAGGCAAATAAAGGTTTTTTGCTTAGGTGACCCATTTGTTTCGATAATAGGTTTGTTCGTTCGTACACACTTTTGTGAAATGAGCCATTTTGGTCCGTTCGTTCGCTTCAGTGTTAAAACTGGCACTCATAACACTAGCCTAGAAGCCAGTGTAAAGTGTAGACACTGACTTTTTGAGTGTTAACACTAGGTCCGCGAACGAACAAGCCTAATTATAACGAAAAATGTATTTTAGTTGTTTTTAAGACGGCTGCTCGGTGGGCAGATTACATTTAGTATTTTAAACTATTACATTGGTAGGCCTAATTATTATTACATAATTTTTACGTAATTTATGAGAAATAATGCATCTCACTGGATTTGTAATCCTAATACAGTAATGACTAATGAAGATCTGTGATTGTCAAGCAACTCGTAGAGCGTTAATTGGAGCCAACTTCTTCCCATTATTATTTATTTATTTTCTCATTTTTTGTGCAACGTTTATCATTTCGATATTTTCAAATTTTACAAAACTTTGTGTAGGCCTATATAGTGATTGTACCACATTTATTGATAACTTACAAATGGATTTATAAACATTTCCCTTCGCGTGCGCCATTAACACTATTCATAGATACGTTATACTGTATATTATAAAGGTTGTCTAAAATAAGTCACATGAATATTCTATTACACAGTCGGCGAAAAATCTGTCTTCATCTTCATTTTCTGTGTTTTTTTGCTCTTTTTTGTTGCTTATTCCGCTTTAAAATTCAAGTCCCCAACTAAAAATCAGATTGTGTCTGAGTTGGGTAGACTGAGAGTGGGTAGAATTCAGAGTGGGTTGAATTCATTCAGTTAATTATTAGTTGAGGAAATTGAGCCGTGTACGATGTCTGATACTCTCGTTTTTGTGTTAGTTTTTACTGTTTGATAGTAGTTTGAAGTTAGATTTACACGTTTTAAAACTTGACAATTAAATTTTGAGATTTCTTACAGCCTTCCACCTTGGCGATGTCTCACTTGAGACATTGTTTACGGAATTGACATACATAACTACCTGTGCTTATTGACACAATTTATTTACAAGGACCTATTGACACGACTCTCCACCCTCCATTGGCACCACATCTCTTCACGTTATGTGCCATTTGGCACAACACCCATCAATTTGTGTGTGTCAATCGACACGAAATTCACCCCGCATCTCTTGCAGTGTTCCTATTGACACGGTGATTTAACCTTTGCGCCTATTTGCACAACCCTTACCACACGTGACATGTGTCTATTGACACGGCACCCCTGTGGTTATTGATGCAGCACCCCACACTTTGGCTGGATAATCTAATCCGCGTTGTGTGAAGAGGATGCTGTCAATTACAGGGAGGGATGCAGGTCTAATACACAGGGGCTGTTTTCCACTCACTCAACACCCCTCACTCTAGCCGAGGAAGTTAACCACACTTGTTGGATAATAATTACAATCAGCTACTCTAGCTGATATTTACTGAAACCGTCCGGTGTATTACGTCACAGGTATAATGTGTGTGTCAGTGGTGTGTTTGATAAACTCGTAGTCTACTCTAATCGAAATATACAAAGTTACCTGCAAGGTAATTCTCTGAGAACTGTGTAAAATTTACATTTATCGTAGGCGTATGTTTAATATGGCTACCTTGCCGATGCCGGTTTTCGTAAGACTTTAGCCGTATTTTTAGAGGCTCCATTTGCTAATCCCATATAAATTTTAGTTCTTACTGAGTAAAATATAGGTGAACGCACGCACAAGCACTTGTGTATAAAAAAAATCACGTTGTAGATACATTTATTAGATTTAATGAACATAGGGCTTGGCAAAGAAATCGATATTTCGCTACGATATCGATTTGCGGGAAAATTTTAGACATCGACATTTTTACTCAATATCGAAATATCTAAATTAAAAAAAAAAATCAACCGAAAATACCAAAATTTTGTTAAAATTGTGAGAAGCTAATTCGCCCTGATTTTTGCGTATGGTGGAGGTGCCGGGTCATTAAACGCGAGTGTGGGAACTTCAACTTTGTAATGAGTTTTCGGCGATGCCTTATCCTTTATTACACACATCTTTAATGACAGGCCTACTCTTTTCACACAATTTATTTTTTTGGGAAAATTTATAATTTGTGGGTACAAGTAACAAAATGTCAATAAGCAATATCGAGATGTTTGTGTGATGTCGTTAATTGGATGGTTTGCCATGGCCCAGCTCTAAGTGAAACGCTCTGTGTGTTTGTGGCTGCATGGAGGGTGGGGCAATAAGCCGTTGATGAAAGAGATTCACATCTAAAATACTACAAAGTGCAAAGTTTTCCCCCTCGTAATATCTCTCGAGAATGTTCGGTACTTGAAACTGTTTGGCTAGCGCAGATTCTGACCTTGCCCTTGTATCTGGCAGGCCCGGGCCTAAGTGGGAAGAGCCTGGATGAACGGGAGAGGGGGAGCGTCACGAGGGAATCAGAATCAATACTGGGGTCAGAGCCCTGGATAGAGGAATGGGGAAGCTACAAAAAACAGTGCAAAAATCTTTTGGAAATAGAATCATTAATTATAGAATGGCGGTAGGCTTTACTACGTCACTGCGGTTTTTTAGATTGGCGTGCGAATGTTTTAAAAGGGGGCGTATGAGTATATGCTGGCTAGACCGTGTACAAATATTTGCTGTCATCACTTCGCCCACGATGCTTTTCTAGTGTCTTCCATGTTCAATATTGAGCTGACTTGGTATGCGTCAAATGAATAATTAATATTTATTGAGGAAGTGTAATTCAATGCTGTTAAAATGGGGTGGGGGTGGGGGGTCGGAAGCATGTTCCTTTTATCGAGAATTTTGAGTGAGAACTAAACTCTTGCACAGCTGAAAAATTATAATTTTGGAGTGTACCCCATTACATTAGTGAAAAGTGTTGTAAAATTAATTAACGTAGTTTTTTCCGAAAATTATGTACGGCCATTTTAAAGTAAAGACGTTATAAATCGTGTTCATAGCAGAAAATCCGCGCTGTTCAGATTTTTTTTAAATTTAACTTTTTATTAGTTCACTTGCCCCCCCCCCAAAAAAGTTCAATTTTTTTAAGCATTTGCCCACTTTAAATCTTTAAGTTCGATTTCTTGTAATTTAAAATACATTAAAAAGTTATCTTCCCGTCGCTACCAATCCGTCAGCCAACATTGACAAAGAACATAGATAATATTCTGTCCTGATCATGAATGACCTCTGCTTCTGGTTGATTATCTAACGCGGCGAAATGTTCTAAAGGTCATCTACCCTCGGCCGAGATCGTCGCGTGACGTCACTTCTCGCATCTTCCTGTGTTTACATCGCGGTACGTCGACCCTCCAGTGTGGTAGTCATGGCAACCCTGCCCGCCCGTGGACACGCCCCCTTCCCATCCCGCACACGTCAAACAACGTATATACTCGGCGGTCGGATTTATTTTCGGTTTCAGGGTTATTTTTGGACTGTTTCATAAAGAAGCGTGTACATTCTTATTGGCGTGCTGTACGGAAATAACTATAGAGCCGCATGAAATTACTTTGTAAAATGACGAAATTGATTTCAAGTTCATTCATGAAACTATTGACAGGTTTAGTATGTTAATGATGCCATTTAAATTTATTATAATTAATACGTCAAAAGAGTGTGACAAGAATTCATGTAATCATTTAGTGTTGATTTTAATGAGGCATAAAAATTAGCATTTTGTACGAATATTTCCTAATAATACACATTTTGTGTTTTTCGTACACAAAACAATACACAAGTTAATTGGTTTTAATGATCGTGGTTTCGGTCACACACGGTGGCATTTTTATAAAAATTAGTTTTTTTTACTTGTATGGAATTGATGGTTGGATGTAGAAACATTTTAGTTTCTGGTTCTACCTTGGGCACAAAACAGCCTTATGAAATAAAATTAATTACACTAGTAATTGATAGAAATAAACTCCTCAAATCACAGATGGGTTTGCGAGTGTGTGATACTCTGCCAGCCCACTCGTGTTGGCATTACATTATATCTCATGAGCATTTATAAAAAGGCTATTACAAAATCAATTACATTTAAGTGTCTTACGAATAATGAACACTTCCTAGGTAGGGATTTCTAAAATTGTCTTTCATTGTTAAATAACTTATTCATCACCTTGGATATATAAACACGACTACATTTTAATAATGTGTTTACATCAAGAAGAACGACAACAACAGCAATTATAATTGTGATAATTATAAAATATTACGTGACGTTGATGTGTTGACATGTTTGTTATGGTGTGTGAATTAATAATCTGCAATTATCATTATTCTCAGTTGTTATGACGGGAACGGTTAGAGCGTCCAGCGGTGCGTGATACGCAAACCTACGCACTTTTCTAGTGTCAAAGTCCGCTAAATCGAACAGATTTGTATCTTTCGAATATTTATCACAAGAATTTTTCGCTCCTCTTTTATGTCTGCAAAAAATAATTCTGGGCCAATTTCCAGATCCCATTAATTTCACCTTAATGGTTGACTTGAATTAGCATGATAGCTTGCAAATTGCCATCGAGTTCTTCAAACCGAATCGCATAATAAACACGTCGCCATACAAACCCGTTGAAATTTTTGAGAAAAAAAATCCAAAATGTGGGCGTATCAAATGTTTTTTTTTTAAATAAAAATTTAATAAAAGTCTGCAGGTGTCCGTAACGTCCTAATTATAATGACGTGTGGTGTTGCCGTGCCGTGGTGAGCCCACATCCACATAACGTTGTTGTATCGATTACACCGTTGTCGGATTTCCGCACGTGGGGACGTTGACCCGACGGTTGGCGTCGTGACGTCACGGCGTAGTACCCGGCGTCACCGCTAGGGTGTGTGACGAGGGTCTATTTATAGGGGGTTTATCGCCACGCCCACTTGTACTAGAGGAATGCCCTTTGATGTTGCATGGCGGCATGATTAGGTCACCATTCGGAAGTGGAGAGGCCGGATCGGAAGTAATGCGCGAAAAACTCTTCCGGAACTTGAAATTTTAAAGACATTTTCATAAAAATTAAAAATTTGGACTTGAATATTACCTTACTTATTCTTATTGTAATGGCGTTATTTAAACAAATTCGTTACTAATTTAAACAATATACATATATTCATTTAAATTTATATTAATTATTTTGTGTGCATTTATGTAATCTTAGTTTTTATTGTTTATATTGTTTATTTATTGTTTTATTGTTAAATAAATAAATAAATAAATAAATATCGTAGATGTTTTTTCTAGTGCATACAAAATAAATGCTGCCGCGTTTATATGGCCCAATACTTAAATTTTGCTGTAAATTTCTTGTACAATTATTGTTAGCATCACTTCTGCAAGTGGCAGTTATTGAGCCCACACCTGGCCAAAATGTACTGTACATCATATTATAGTGCTTGGTATAATTATCTTCGGTTTGTGGAAATGAGTTGAATGGCTGGTTAACGGAATTTGACAGCTGATTGCTGAAAGAGGGGTGCATAATTTAGATCCTTTATCGTCTATTGTCCACTTAATTATCATTAATTATCATCCTCATTTCATTGAAGAACGATGCCAAAATTCGTAAAATACAGGTATTTTAAGTATAACAAATCCAAACACGAATATAAAATAATTTTAAATCAAACCTCTTTTCTCGCTCTGAGTGGTGTTAATCTTTATTAATTATTCTATTTTCCTATTAGTATTTTTTTATTATATTATTATTATAATATTTATTTATTTATGATGTTATTATAATATAATTATTACTGTTAACTATTATGATTCTATTATTATCTAATCGTTGTTTCATCGAACATCACATTTTTCTATTGGAATGTGTTAAAAACAATATCGTTTGTTTATCGTGTTTCCGATCCGGTTTTGGTATAACTTCAACTTATTGAACGACAACTCGTCTTTGAACTGTACGAAATGACTAAGCCATAATAAATAATTCATCCTGGAATGAGATTCCTCGGCAGGCGGTTCGTGCTCCCGGTCATGGCCACCATGGCGGTGTCCAAGACCTCGCCGGCTGCACCCGAGTGAACATCCTTGATGGGTCCGGAATATCACAGAATACAGAATACTCAGTTATCTTACATCGTAGGAACCAAGCAAGATTCTTGCGAAACCGTGAAATGCAAACTCTTTAAAATACGCCGAGAAACGCTTAATTTTGTATTTCTGTTGAACACATAGGCCTACTTGTTTTCTTCCAATCAACAACTTTTTTTGTGGACATCAACTTTTTTAAATAGAAAAACCTTTTTATTGTCGTAAGAAGGCCTATTTTTTAGAACATAAAATATAATTTACAGTTTATCAATACGGCAGATTGTATATCTTCGTAGAGACCGGGGTTATAGTAATATACTTTTTCAAGATGGCGTTCATTCCACTCTACGTGGTTGGGAAACGAATCAACGCACCGGTGCATTTATTAAACTAGGAAAACGCTTAAGTCCCGCCGCGTTGTTGGATGAGCGTAATTGGTGCATTGAGCTGCCATGTGTTATGCGAATTTTCTGTTGTTCTGTGGCAAAATCATTACTAAGTTGAATTTTTTTTTAAATTAAATTAAATTAAATTAAAAATTAACTTCATTTTTTAATTTTTTTTTAATTAATCGTAATTGTTAAAAAAAATCGTAAAATTGCGATTTTTATAAGAAATAGTTTTCTCGATTGCGCTCAAATTTAACAATAATATATTAATTCATAAAATTAAGGTTCTGCGAAAAAATCATTAAAATCAGATAAAGCATGTAGGTGTTATAAGCCAAAGAATTGTTTAAAAAAAGAAAAAAACTGTAAAATTTCGATTTTTATGATAAATATTTTTTCAATTGCGCTCAAATTTCACAAGAATATCTTAATTCATAAAATAAAGGTTCTGTGCAAAAATCATTAAAATCGGATAAAGCATGTAGGTGTTATAAGTCGAAGAAATTTGTTAAAAATCGAAAAAAATCGTAAAATTGCGATTTTCATGAGAAAAAATTTTCCGATTGCGCTCAAAAACGTGGCAGTTCTAAGTTCAGAGATTTCGAAGGCCTCCATAAAATTTCATCGCAATCGGATTATCGGTTTAGCCGGAATCGTGTGGACAAACAGACAAAAATACAGAAAAAAAAAAAACATTCCGGATTTTTTTCTCCAGTGTAGTGAAATGGAATCTTCGCTTCGCTCGCTTCGCTCGCTACGCTCATCCAACAAATATGATCTTATGTATATATTTATTTATTGAACAAATGTGCTTGTGTGTGTATTTATTAATCTTTTTATTTAATAGTGTGCTTTAAAAAGATGGCGATCTTTGACTAACATCGCTCCCCATTTTCTGAGACACTAGTCATAACGGTATAAGTATAGGCCTCTGTATTACTATTTCACTAACGTGATGGTAATATAACAATAAATGACGTAACAACAGCAGTCCCTTCACTACTGACAGGGAACGACCGCACAAAGTCCCTGACATTCTAGTTCAAGCATGCCATGAATGAGGACGAGTCATTTACTATAGGCGGATATCAGGACTGTACTGAACTGCACTAAATTGTACTGTACTGTACAACGTACTGTACTGTACTGTACTGTACTGTACTGTACTGTACTGTACTGTACTGTCACTGTTTTTGCTCTTAAAACTGAGATTTCAATTAACTTATTTTTTTTAATGTATTTTTTTGGGAGTGATATAATTACTCATTTTGTTGATTTTGATATTCATTCTTATTCTAATTGTTAATCGAAGCTCCCATATGACCACCACTTCTCTGTTCGCCCGTCCGTCCGTCCGTCTGTGCGTGTGTCACGTCTCACAATAAAAATCGAACACGTCGTCCGTTTAATATATTGTTTTTTTTGGCATTGTCTTCCAATAAGCACTATACAGAATGGTTTTGGAAAGGGGGGAAGTGACTAGCCCTCAGAAAGTTTAAAAATCATAACCCAATTCATGTAAGCCAAGAATATTTTGTAATTGTGCGCTAACCCGGCACCTCCACCAATTCCGAATTGTTTTATTTCGTATTTTCATCGTCGACAACATTATGTTGGTTAAGTTATATGGTTAAGTTAATAAAAATGTTAATTGTTTTTACTGATATAAATAATAAGATTAATATCGCTTTTGCTTTCAATCCAACTGGGCAAAGTTTGAGCCATCTAGATCTCAGTCAATCGTATGTACGGTCTACAGCGGTTGTCCGATGCGCCTTTAAAAATAAAAACAATGAAAATTTACTCTTTATATTTAATTTAAAATTAACTACAATGGACCAGGTTAAAATATAAGTAAACGAAAATGATAAAATGAATAAACTTTATACTTTTATTGTTAATATATATGATAAATTGAACAAATGATTACGAGAATATTCTGTGTCCAAGTATCGTTGAGCAAAGTCTTTATGTCTTTACGTTTTCTATCACTATTAATCTTGGTTCTAATCCGGATTTAAATGTTATGACGAGATTTGAATAAAATATCACGATGTTTATGGGGCAAAAGTTACAGCTTGTATGAATCATGCCTAGAAGGGTATAAAATGTATGACCACAATGAATTGAATTTATCTAGCTGACAAATAAATACATTCATTTTGAAAATGTCGTTTTACAATGTATTCACTTTTTACAATGTTCACGACAATGCATCCATAATATTGCATTTTATTGCACTATTCATACATGAGTGCATTTCCTTGTATAACTGACGTATAGCCCCCATATAACGGTAAGTTTACAGCTTCGACATTGCAGATTTGATAGGATTTCTTCCATTGATGCATTTAATTGCAGCCTTGCAGTTACGTCCTTGGCCAATCACATCACATCGGTTGATTGCAGTGGGCTGGGGGCCCGAGGGACAAGGACGGTGCGAACGTTTGTAAATAGTATCAACCATCGTGCATTGAAGCGTTTATTAAATAAACGTCTATTATATTCAGATATAAAAACTGTTTTACAAAGACAAACAAAAAAACTAAGAACGTTTAATGTAAGTGTTTGCCTACTCGCTGTAAGTGTGTGTCAATGTGAACTCTGTGAACAAAAAAAATATTTTGTTTATAATATTCATATTTTTATATAAGAAAAGCTATAAAATGTTTGTAACTTTGACAATTTTGTAAACGACTTACAAACTAATTCTTCTTCTTGATTGAAGTTTGCTGATATGTAAACGTACAATCTTTTCAAAAAGTGGCAATTGTGGTTAATATTCAGATTCAAAATGTAAAAGCTTTTAAATAATCCAGGTTTTCATGTACTATTTTGATTTTTATTTATCTTAAATCAATGAGCTTGTTCCGGAAACGGTTAGTTTTGTGGACCGTATTTTGTATCTTCATGTTTTTTTTTTTAATTTTTTAGAAAAATTATTATTATTTTTATTATTATTATTATTATTATTATTATTATTATTATTATTATTGTTGTTGTTATTATTAATATATATATATATATATATTTATGAACAAACAATGTTTTTCTTACTTTTACTTTTAAAATTTATCAATTAAATTTCGTGTCCTCTTAAGGACCTTCAGAGTTTAAACTAAAACAAATCTTGTTATTCTGCATTTTTTGCATCTCGACCACACTATGACCAGAAGGCTTCCTTACCTCTGAAAACCTGTTTGCTCGTTATTACTATCATTATTTGATACTGTGGGATTAAATCTTCCAGCTACCGGAGTCCGAGCAAATTTACCTTGCCATATTGAAAGTGGTTGTGTGTCGGCTTGCGTAACACAATGTGCATTCATCCAATAGTTAAATCGTTTGGCCTCAATCCTTCCTAGCTATCTTCATGATACAGCGGACACTCGCCAGCTCGCAAGGGGTCTACAAACTAAACTCAACTTACCTATGATATTGCAATGGATGTAGATTTCACCAATTTAGTTGTGCATGTACATGTTTCACTTTATAACAAACTAATAATGACCAAATTACATTATCCAAATAAATTGCAAATATACTAAGTACAACTTGTCCTTGCAACACCTATAATTTAACTTTTTTTTATCAGTTTGGAACAAGTTGCATTTTGATATTATGCCTCTCCACTATTTTCAGTGTGCTAGGCGTATCCAAACTAATTCTTATTCTGGTAACGTATGTCATGTGGATTAAATCTTTAATCTCTCCATGAGTGCCCAAAATAGAAATCATTTTGTTTTACTTCTTTTGAATGACTTTAATTATTCCTTATAATTTCATTACATTGGATTGGTCCTCCTTTGTAAATTAATTTTTTTACTTAATAGGATAGACGTTAAATAAATAAATAAATAAAATAAAATAAATAAATAAAATTAAAAAAATTCAATGATAACAAAATATGTCTTAACCGTTATGGTCTGAAAAGAACCAGTTTGCTAGTTAAATTATTTTTCTTTGCCACTGCATTCTGAGCACATCTAGTTTGGTGTCGTGTGGGACTCTACTTTCCCCACCCCTGTACTCCACGTGACGAGGGACGGGATTTGAACCCGGGACCTCCCGAATCAGAGGCTCGAGCCCATGGTGTCTTAGGGACCCCTGTACTCCGCGCCACGAGGGACGGGAGAGGCGAGCATCGTACACGGAGATCTTCGTACTCGACAACACGGTGAATTCTAGCTTGGTACACAGCTGGAGAGACGACACCGACGGCGAAAGCTAGCGATTTTGTTTCGGTTTATTTACTAAGAAGTTTAGATCGATTTGTGTGTTTGAACTTTGGATAGTTATTAACAGAAAGAATCCACCCCCGAAAAATTGCGTACTGATAACATATTTTTCTATATTTTTTGTTTTTACTCGTAATAAAATCAAAATTTGTATCGTTCTATAAAGAAAGGTACCTAAAAGAGCGAAGTTACATGATCAAAAAATCGTTGAAGAATACAGATATAAAACGATGCGTTCCTACCCTTGTTATGACGGTTTTGGTGGAGGTGCCGGGTCTAGAGAGGGATACAAAAATTTAAAAAAATGTTTCGCTCGTTCTCTTACTCATTGAAGTTGGAGTGCCAACCAGATGAATTTTCTGGGGGCTAGCCGCCTACTCCAACCCCCTAACCCAGGGTCACCAAAAAATATATGTGTCATCCATTTGTGAACAAAAAAGCGCATTGCATAGGACGACGTATTCAGTTTTTATCGTGAGACGCGGCACACGTACAGACAGAAGACGGATGGACTGACAAGTGAAGCTTTTGGGGAAGCTTCACCCCCTGAAAAAATGTTTGCTGTGTAGTCATTAGATTGTGTATTATAATATGATTTTAAATTGAAATATTTGCATCGATTACGTCGAGACATTTATTCCGTTTGACACTATTCATGTGTCCAGCTTGGTAATTAGTATGTTCATATACTTAACAAGGAATGTTCAAGGGCTGTAAGTTAGTCTCAGGCCAAACAGTCGCCTATGACTCAGAATTAAACATCGCGAAAAACACAATTGTGACAAAAAATACAAACAAACTAACAATCAGGATTGCCAGTGGCTGGTATTGAACCAATGACCTTCCGGATTAGATACTCGCTTTTAACATTACGTCATGCCCTATCTGTTGTTAATAAAATGATCATTCATTAAGAATAAAGTTGTCTTTCACATCCATATTAATGATCATATTCATAAGTATCGAACACCTACTTAGTGAGAGCAAATCAGTCACGTGCTCGCCAATCACGTAAAACTCTCAAAGGTCGAGACCGAATGAGGCTGCCTTTGTGTTGGGCACCCACACAACTAGCAGGGAAAGGAGGCTGTGCTGATGTCTGGGGAGATTGGGAGAAATAATAGTACGCATTACTACCAAGTACACACATCATGCTTCAAACACGCTCTTGAACATTACCTGAGTAACACATTTTTACCAGGTAAATATATGTCGACCTAGTCAGTCACAGAACTTATTTCAGTCGGGGACGTCCGAAGGGAATGCAAAGAAACTTGCGTGCTATGGCAAATAAAGCAACCAACATTACAGTATTGCTTTATGCTACAATGGTTAAAATCACAGCTTCACTCACTAAGGGCCGGTATTACAATCAACAAATAAGAAAGTTATTTGTAACAAATAAGCTAACTGTAGCAAATAGCGTTATTTCGGTCTTACAATCGACAAATAGCACTATTCTTAAAAATAGGAGCTGCTTATTTGTCGGATTCTTATTGGGAGGTTTGAACTGGCCGATAGCGCGCTATTCGATGAATAAGGGTGTAAAAAAATTCATAAAAACTGATTTAAAAATAAAATGAGATAAAATAAATAAACAAAATGATTTTAACAACCATTTTAAATTGATTACTATCACGAAAACTGAAAAAAAAATAAATAATGACAATTATTTTTTATTATTATTATTTTTCAATTCTTTTTATTGGGAAAATTGTTCATCTTTATTCAGCCAAATAATCTTTTTTTGGTTTATTTGGATTAAGGACGCGTCAATTTTTGGTATAATGCACAACCTGGGGGGGTAGGACGGGGGTATGGGGGGGAACCCCCCATTGTTGGTTTGACCCCCCCAGGGGGGGAGTAAACCCAGGTATGGGTTTTATTTGCAAACTAATACTTGTTGGGTGATTTTTAAGATTTTTACTACAGTCGGGTTTGCAAAAAAGGAGATTTTTGCTTAAAAATTTTTTAAAAAGATTCAGTTATGACGTGGTTTGCAGCTGACTAGCCTCTGTTTTTTGCTAATCCTCATTTTAATGTTGCGGGGTTTTCATAAACAACTGTCGACCGATTTCGGTCAAGTAATCAATCTTCATGAAATTTTTACTAAATGTAACCTTTATTCAAAATTAAAATTCACCTAAATAACGTTTTTAGGCACCCTATCGGGGGCCCCTTTAAAAAAAATCTCGCCTGCGGTGAAAAAACCTCCTGGGGCGGGGGTTTTTCGCCCCAGCCCCCCTTTTGGGGGGCCCCCCCACACTCGTGGGGAAACTTAGTGTGACCCCCCCCCCCCCCATAAAAAAATAGTTCCTACGCCACTGACCATTCACCCTAGGGGATATGGGGAGGGGGGGGCCATGCGGGTCAAAACCCCACCCAGGGTTAATGGGGGGGAAAGGGGGGTTTTTCTGACGTCCGGTCGTCATCGTCTTTGCATCTTTTGGGGGGAGATCGAAAGGAAGGGGGGGTGTCCCCCACATTTCAGAGCTCGCCTCTAGCTTCAGTAGTATATACGACTGCCCTCTTACTTGCTGATGTTTGCGGGGAAAGACTCTTTCTCTTGATCGCCTTTACGATTTCAGAGCCATGCACTGGGCCAATTCTACCCTAGACGGTCATTTTTAATTAAATAATTCCTCTTTTTTTGTCAGTATACATTTTTAAATTTGATTAATTAGCTTTTTTCCTCGTATTAGATTAAAGAGTAAATTTTCGGGGCCTTATTTTAAAAAAAGTCTTATCACCCCAAAAGCCAAATATTTTTGGAATGTGCTAGATTAAAAAATTATTTTAAAAAATTTAAATTTTTAGTATAATAAAAACCAACGCCCGGGGGAAAAACTATTTTAATCAACGATCTGTAATATAAAGCTTAAATTTGAGGCTCGCCTTGGGGGGTAGGCTTACGATGTAAAGAGAAAAATGTTGGGGGGAAAAAGTTTTTTTTCAGTAAATTAAAGGAAAAATTATAAAAATTGCATTTTCATTGTAATAAGTGAACCCCAATAATGATGGGGTGGGAAAAAAAAAATAAAAAAGTTTTTACAGGACGGACTCGAACCGGCGACTCTCGCGGCAAAAATAGCACCTAACCCCTCGGCTAGCAGCGTCGGCAGGGCGTCCGGGCTAAGCGATACTCATTCAGCCCGGGAGATTGCACGCTGACTAGAGTCGAGTGTAAAAACTTCACGATGACAATTAGGACACTTTCAATGCTTTTAAAACCCCCTCCAAAATTTCTTGAAGTAATTCACACTTATACAGCTTTGTTTGCATTACTGCTTATTTTGGTATTAAACATTCTCGAGTGGGGAGTTTTCGGACGCGTGGACTATCCACTCGATCAAATGTTCCCAAAAACTATTGGGAGGGTTAACTTCCTTTTTTAAAACCGAACAGTATTTTTTGGGCGGATAGCTTATCCCCGATAACATTTGTTACTTAACGTTTTATTATTTGTTGATTGTAAAACCGCCCTAAAACGCCAAAAAAAAAAAAAAAAATTCAGTTTTTTCTTAGTATGAAGTCACCCACTGAAAATAAAGTTTGGTACTCGTATAAACTCTAAATGCACATTGATTTATTTTTTAGATTTAATCAATCGACACATTTTTTGAACGATCGTAATAAATTTATATCTGATTCAACATTACACATTCCGCTGGTTATCGTCCTATAACCTAATTTGGCAATAACATTGATAACTGGAAGCATACTCTAGTTTTGTTGAAGTAACTTGCACACAGGGAAAAATAAAGACATTATTATTTAGATTTTGTACAACGGTAAATGCGACTAGTGGAATTCAGTACTTTAAACAACATCCAACAACATTTTGTACTCTCATCTAGTTATACATTCTGTGTGAGGTTGTGTGCCAAGTGGAAGTCCTGTGTTCGAGTCTTGGGCTGGTTTTCTTCACGTAATATCACAGATAAATACTTTTACTTAGAAACACAAATTATTCAAAAAGTAATATTTAATACTGTCCAGAAATTTATGAATTTTGTTGTAATTTATTGATTGTATTAAAAAGCCTATTCGCATCTTTACGTTCGGGAGTTTTTCCCCATTAATCAAATCTAAAAAGAGTAAGAAATTAATTCTTTAACCCTGAAACCTCGCACGCCGATATTTTCGTAAGTAAAACAAAAGCAATCGTAAATCTGAAACTTCGCTGTGTGCATCGTCTCTGCTTGTTTTAGAACAATGAATCTGACTCCTGTGAAGAGAGAACGCTCTGCCAAAGATCGCAGGGGGCCAAAGCCCTCACACAATAGACGAGATGACGTCACCACATCGTAATACACTTTCACCGCTTTTTTAACCGGCCAATGGCCGTGTTTTTGTTTTCACGTTCCTTACACCTGGCCAGGGTGACGACCTCGGGTGCATTCGAGATTTAAGATATATTTTAAATAGAATTTTTAAGAGAAGCTTTTTTTAAATTGTTGTTAACCTTTCGAGATTCGGATCGCAGTTTTCAGTGCACCAGTGCACACCAGTTGCACGGTGGAGTATGTTCGTTGTCTGGTGCATCGGAGAAACTTTCCATGGTCGTTAATCTCTCGTGGGAATTAATCATCTTCACTTTAGGTAGAGCAGCTGTTTATTGTTTCGCGACGAGGAAGTAAAAGTAAAACGCTCATCACAGGATGTCATCATGTTCATTTGTAAGTAATGCAGTTTTTAACGAACAATTTGTCTTACCTCAGGAACTGTTCGACATGTGGACGTGTAAATTGTGTTCCTAAGGAATGTTTTAAAAATTTGCATGTAATTTTCTGAGTGAAGTGTACGTATCTTTCGTTTTTAATTGATACATATAATGTCACAACAACGCTGTGATACGATAATCCCCCGTTTTACATTTTATTTCAATAAGTCACATTCACAAGTAAATCATTTTTACAGTAACACTAACATTCTTTCCCTATTGTGAGTTCATAATCAATAGATCATTTTTTTAGTTAAATGACGACAATTTAATTTAATTTTGTTCACGTACTTTTTAGATTTATATAGTTAGTAACTTGTTTTTATTTATTTATGCATGTTTTTGTGAAACGTCTATCTTAAAAAATTATAAGCTGATTTACAAAGGAAGAAAATAAATTAAACTTAGATATTATAAATGCAATCTCAGCCAAGACTTTAATAAATTAATCAAATCGAGTTTTTTACGACTTCGAAAATACCATCGGTAGAAAAACTTACTCTTTAAATGCAGTGTGCATTGAAGCTATACAACGAATTATAGTTGCAAAATAAACACATGTAAATGCACAATGCCATGGCGATTACACAGTAATACACTGTTCTAGTTGTTTGTTCTATTTCCAACAAACAAAACTCGCAAATTATATTTAAATTTAAAAAACTGCATTTTGGCTTGTTGCACAAACGTTTATATTTCATTCTTTTAGAGCCTAGAGGTTGAATAATTTGAACATGTTTGAAGGTTTCTCTCGTTAAGTACAAGACACACCCCTCCTTCTCATGTTATGCATGCAGCCATAAATGCATTGGTCGTGTTCAATAAGTGCTAAATAATATGGCGTTTAATACAATTTATTTACATTTCTAAATGAAACTTCAATACTTATTTAATTTGTTTGCGTTTGAATAATCGTAGCCAGGAGATATGTCTGTTGGTATACTATTAAGAACGCCCTTGCACTAACACTGCCTTTCTTGGATTTGAATGCATGGTTAATTTGTATTCTCGTTTATAGGCACGGCGCAATTCCTGGTATCTCAAAAGGTCGTAGTGATAATTTTGTGGCATTTTGGCTTACGGAGGGTATGGGCACAAGATTAGGTTGTGTTGTGGTCTCTTGGTGGACACGTTTCGGTTGCAAGTTTTAAGCGTCCTCGGACGACTATTAGAAAATGTCTTCGTGTCCGTAAGCTTTAAGTTTTCTCGCCCTCGATGGTAACACGTGCCTGCAACAATACGCCAACATTTACAATTTACTTATATCGTCATGTTACAGTGATATATTCAGGAGTAAAATGATTTGTAGTTTAGCATTTCGATAGCCACCATCAACAAAAATAATGTTAGGACAGTGTTTAGGAAGTCTTGCTTTTCGAAGTAAGTCCCATTCCTTAATTTAATCCATCCCTTGAAAAATGGTGTACAAGCTTTTTATCTATTGGCTTACTTTTTATTTTATCACAATAGAATGTATTACACGTTGTTATAGAACATAATATAGTATATAATTTATAAATATAATGACGAAAGTTTGTCGAAAAAATTAATATAAACATAGTTTTGTAAATTATCAAAATAACGTTAAATCACAAAACATCACACATTTATACAAAAATACTCAATCCAATATGTGCTAAGGTTTTAGAAAGCACTGTAGGTTGACAATGGTTCTGGTGAGTGAAGCTTGCTTCCAAGGGGACACAGCCTATAGTGTTCGGGTAGGTTTGAGTCGGTGAGGGCTTGAAGCACGGGCTGTCAACTCTTGACAGGTTTATCTCTGTAATCAGCAAGTAAACATGGCCGGAGACTTTCCCCCGACTCAGCGCGCTCGACGCGCGGAGGAGAGAGTGAAACCACTTTCCCCGAATATCAAGCGGGTTCACACAGTATCATCAGACATCAGCAATTAAATAACGCCTACGATACGTTGCGAAAACATGGAGGATTTCAGTTGGCACGAGCGCAAAATACGGGCGACGTGAATGTCAAATACGAACAAGGACAACACAAAGTTGCCACCTTTTTATTATTGAAGAACAGTTTGTTGTTCTTTAAAAAAATATATATTCACATGAAAATACATTTAGAAAATAAATACATTTGGATTTTTAACTTTTTGACCCGAAAATGGTGGAGGCGCCGGGTCTAGAATTTAGGCTATATTTTTCCGATTTCTTTTAGATAACCTACCATTGTGCGTATATATACCAAGGTTTTGTAGTAAAAAGAAGGAGAATAAATTAAAATTATATTTCATTGGTTATACTGCGTCCCGATTTCATTGTCAAAGGTCCATAGTATACATCTCAATGGAATTTTAGTTTTTTGAAATTTCAGTCATAATCGTTTTTACGAAGTTCATTTTGACTAGGTAAAGTGAAAGTAGAGTTGGTTTTTACTAGTCGATCAATACGTTTTGACAATTATTATTGTATTTATTTACGCCTATACAGGAAAAGAAACAGAAAAATAATTATGAGTGCAGTTTAATAAGGGAACTTGAGAAGCTGCGAAGGATGTTTCTAATAACATTAATTTATTTTCCTTGCATTAACATAATTGTTCGCTGGTTAATACAATATGCCGTGTATACTTAATTATACCTCTATCAGTAAACCGAAGCCATTCATTATAGGGAACCGATAATCGCTGGTGTTTTTAGATCTCGTCGCATCCTTGTGTCTGTCTACAAGGCTACTTTGTTGGTTGAAAGTCCTTATTCGATGATATGAGAATCGTAATGTTGTCATAAAATCTCCTACGGGTTCGCTAACAAGAAAACTTACGTACGTGTCCTTGGACGTAGAATTTTGTAAAGACAACACCTAAAGGACTTCCTGTAATAAGTTTTGCGTCTTGTAATCAAGGGCAATAATCAAACATCTCGGGTTGTAGAATGCAAGTGAGCGCATCCTGCTTGGCAATGAGTGAATCTAGGATGAGGAAGAGGCTGTGGGAATATAGAAAGCCTATCTAGTATACAACATTCACGTTTGAAAGGTTAGTAGTTCGGTTGCCAGAATTGCGTCTTTCATTTCTAAACAAATACATATTTTCAATTTAAAAAAAATGAAATGTGTTTTTTTTGTCAATAACCATATGTATTTTTAGTTTCACCCATTAACTATTTGTTTTTAATGTCTACAATGATGTGATTAAATAAATAAATAAATTCGTATTAGAGTCCACCCACTTAGTCTTATAACTGATTTTCAGTGGGAACCATATAGAGAGAACCTCAATTTATTTTCCTGCTAAACAACTACAATGGTGTGACCACATTTGGACATAATTACATAGGTAATTTAATATGTTGTATCATAAGATTGTGGAATGATAACTGCTTATATAATTCATCATATTTAACGTATGAATAATATAAGCGAATACAAGAAATGTTAATAATTTTAAGGAATGTTCAATCGTATAAGCGTAATGTAGAAGTGTTATCCACTTTTTTATTAAATTTTTGTTCAAAGGGTGTTGGCCCACTATTGAAGCTAGATTAGGTATACCAGTGGCATAAGCGGTGGTAACAAACTCTATGCTTTGCACTCTGGGCATCTCAATGGATCCACAACCAGACTGTATTGATACATTTTTTTTGTATTTTCAGTTTTTACCCTTAGGCCATACGGACGGTTGGCCCCAATATTGCATACGCTACGAAACGCGAGGTCTCGTCTTCTAAAGGTCACAACAAAACAACGCATTGAGTTCCCTAAAGGTCACAACAAGACAACACACTTGAGCGGGCATGGTCGTGATCCCTGGAACATTAGTCATCCATTTCGTAACTATTTATAACGACGCCATCTTGTTTTTTATGTTCGTGCCATGTGCCGAGTGCTATATTGTGCTACATAGGCATTTAAAATATTAGGATATTTTGAGTCATGGACAAGTTCCCCCCAAAAATTGGGTTCCATTTTGGGGTACTGTCCGTTCTTGAAGAACATGATGTTCCAAACACCAGAATAATTTTCAAGTTGTCTTCGGGTTATTTTGCGAAATGTACATAATTATTTCTGTCTATAGTGTATAACACTACACAAAGCATTGTTAATTAATCGCTTGCATTGACATTTAACTTTTAAACTATCTCTTTATTTATTTGTAAAAATTAAATCTTTTAAGTCGAATTCTTGGAAAATGAGCGACGCATTTTGTTCAATCCCCTCAGGAATAGAGTTGAGCGGAGAATTGCTTTAAAATTAGTAAACAACTTATCTGTAAAATGTGTTAATTTGAATGTAAACACACTGCACTGCACTACATAAATTTATGTTAATTACATGTGTCTTTCGTGATTGTATTAAGGTCTAAAGTGTGTAATCCGTGAGTTTAAGTGACATAATTTTCACCGGGCACCGTTATTCCGTAGAATAGATAGGGACTGCACACGACTTAACATGTACTCCATGGTGTACAAAATAGTCACGACATTTTATAGAAGTCTATGTACATCTACCCTATTTAACAAAAACACATGATTTTGATTATTAAACCTATACAGTGAATCGTATGTGCTGATAGGCATTCACGCTTCCATTGCAAAGGTCCCGGTTTCGATTCCCGTCTCTGGCATGAGTTGTTTACTTCTGACATGAATATATCTATATGTTCTAAGAGTAAATGATGACATTAGAACCATCTTAGCAACATAGTTGTTGTATCTAACCAGCCTTGTTGTGCTGACGACGCCCGAGCACTAATCATGGCCAACCAGTGAGCTTTGATTTCAGTTATCGATCGCTGGTTGGACATGATTCGCGCGTAGATGCATTTTTTCGTTGACATTGACCTTCACATGGTTGATACAGAATGTTTTTGCTGGTTAGTATTTTTTATTACATTTTTTGCGTACCCGGCACCTCCACCAAATATTTCAGTTCACTTTTCTTGTACAATCTGTTGATTAGCTGGCTTCGCTCCCTAGTTTTGATACTCCTCTACCCGTGCTATTTGGATTGTACCTTTGTATCAGAAATAAACTTAAATCCACGTAAGTTTCTAAATATGCGTGAAACTTCAAATCTCCCGGGTTAACGCCACAGCCACAAGTGTTTAGTTCCACGTGACCTCCCTAGCGGTCAGCTAGTCGTAAGGAAGTCATCCATTCCGCCATCTTGTGTGGCTCATTGAAACACTTCAAATGTCAATGCTCAACGCACTTTACTCAGGTAACCATAACAACAGACCTCCCCCCCCTCCAACACAAGGCACTGCACGTTGAGGCAGTGTGGAAACGCACCAAGGTCGCAGGAGAACAAATGCTGGGAAGGGTACTCACTCTGGGTTATAGGTTATAAAATCAAATTATCCACGATATCAGTCTGTGGTTGTAATAAGGGTCAGAGGTCTATTGATTTGAAAGTGAAGTTGTACGGAGCGACCGGTCTACCTCCACTGTGCCCCGACCAAGGTGCTTGCTGCCTTGATTGTGACCTCCCCCCCCCCACCCCCCTCACTCTCTCTTTCCACTCGGTGCGAACTTTGTCTGGGGAACTATTTCGGAAGTCGTTTCTACACTTGTTTGCTCTTGACCGAGAGTTTCAGTAAAATTAGTTATCTATTGCATAATCTTATAGTTGGGCTATATTAAGAACTGCAGGATTGTTTTGTTGTCATGTATGTAGGCCTGGCCAATATTTGTTGTGCTCACTTTAGCAAGACCTAGTGTAATGAGATTTCCGTGTTGCTGGTTACTGGACACGATTGAATGCCTGATCAAAACAAACAATATGAAGAAGAAAAACTAAACTAAATTAGGACAATACAAATAAGTTCGTAACAACTGAAAAAGTCTTCAACAAACTCTTCTTCGAATCAAGATCCAGACGATCCTTTACCATCAGGAGAACCTTATGGCATTGTGCATTGTTTTATAGAATTACTCACTCTAAAATCTTCTTGTATTAAGTATTGAATGCCACGGAGTTGTACATTTAATAACTTGATCTTGTGCATTCGACTTCGTAACACATATATGAACAAATGCCTTTTAGTTTTGATGTTATGAGGTTCTCATGGTTTATGTACGGCTAATTCTCATAGCGAAACATAACTGTGTGCTACGTGTATGTTTCCATCTTGTTCATCCCTTCTGTTTACCTTGCCCACACTTCCTCGTCTCGACCTAGGAGTATAAAGGAGGTAGAGGTGTTAACACGAACGAGCCGACTCCCTCACATAGTAAACACAATGTTTACCAGTCAGGCTGGTGGCGAGCGCAGATGACGCTGATCTTATCACGGGAAGTGAATATTATCAGAATCAAGGACACGCACAGTGCTAAGTTCTTATAAATTATATCCAATACATCTATCATGTACACTTTTACGATCTTCGACCACATTGCGTTTTCTGTAAACGCCTATACACTCATCATATGGTGTTCAATGTTCCTCCAATTAATTCTGAAGCCTGCATGGGACGTGGCAGTGTATTCTAAAACCGTAAGACCGAAATCCTCCCTACAGTACCGAGTCAGAAAAATAAATATATATTTAAATAATGTTTATACTGATTATATATAATAAAGACCACATGGAGTTTCATTATATTTATAATATTGGCAATTACACATTATGTATTCAAAACATTCTTGGAATAAGTATCTACAAAGTGTATTTTATCAGATAAAAGTAATTTATAAGTTATGAATGAATGATATACTACATCTCAACAAGGTTAAACATATATTAGCAGGCAATATTATAAGATAATCATATTCTCATTGCAGGAAAGTAGGAAATCAAACAAAATTAAAACACATTGTTTATTACTTCTTCTTCGAATGAAAATGGACTGTAAAAACGTGTCAGGTTTCTACGTTAGATGATAATTAAATCGACAATTCCACCTAAGTAGGAAAGATCCCATATCTACGAAAGCAGATGGGGCATCGTCTTATATCAGAGTGGAAATATAATAATAATTCGTGTGAACATTGTTATGCCAGAGTGAAGCGAAAAACAAAATACACACAATTCTTCCTATAAAGATAGTCTCCTAAAATGTTTCTTCTCATTAATTAAGCACATTAATGAGACGTTTCGTAAATTTTACAACTTAGTTAAATGTTTCTTGAACTTGTTCCATTTAAAATACTTATCACATTCTCTGAAGTGCAAAATGTAAGTACCAAGTCATAATTATAAATGCCCAGTCAATAAGTATCTGAATGTTTTTGGTTGATAAACACACATTACATTTAATTGATTTCGGATTTAAATCCCGGTCATTATTATTATACTAACAAGGATTAATTTATCCAACAAGGATGGTCAAGGGAGTTCCCAAAAGAGGGAGCAAAGCTACTTAGTCAAATTTTGTATTGTCTTGGTGGAGGTGCCGGGTCCAGGCTGAACTACTGTTAAAATAGTTTCAGGCTTGTTCTAGCATCCATTAATGGTGGTAGTGCCAATCACACGAATGTTAAAAATTTCTGTAAACTTTGCCCCCCCCCCCCCCTCTAAGGGTCACCAAAAACGTTCTATATCATCCTTGTTGAAGGTTAATGCCAAAAAAACACATGTCTATCGGACGTCGTGTTCGGTTTTTATCGTGAGACGTGACACACGCACAGACGGACGGACAGAACAGTGATGCTTGTAGAGGGGAGCTTCGCTCTTTCATCAGCAGCACAATTAGCTAAACGAATTTAAACTTGTATATCTCGGATACACTTTTTATGTGTATTTTTAAAAGTTCTATGCAAGACTAGGTGTACGTAATCAAAAACAAGTAAAACTAACTAGTCATTTGTTTAAACAGTCTATTACCGTAATATCATATGATAACGATTTAGAAAAGTTACATCTCTTAGAAAAAACTTTTATCTTAACTTTATTTTATGTGTTAATACTCCAATCTAGTGGGCAAGATTAAGCACCTGATTGACCTAGAATCAGGGCAACCGAACAGAAACTTGCTCCTCTTCCTGGTATCGTTCATCAGTCCTGTTACAGAGCAGACCGAGTGCTCTCAACTTGCGAGGGTGGTCCGTCTGTCAAGTTAGATACTCTTAGGTATATAATAATCGAAAGCTTGGCCGGAGAAAGTGTTTTCGTGATGTTGAGGTTGTTGGCTGTAGATGTTGGTTGGCGTTCAGTTCGTGGCCTACTTTAACACAGGCAGGACGTCATGGAGGCGACGCTTGCTCGCTAACCGCCTTGCTAATCGAAAGTGAGTGCAACGTTCATCACAAACCGCTTCTCGACGAGATATAACTCTTGGAAGATGTGGAAATAAAATACTTGTGTGTTATTCTTTCTTCGTGTGTGTGATTTGTGTGTTTTAAGGTGGGACAACACCTCTTCTCTTCATTCAACCGTTGCTCTTGATCAGACGTTTTTATTTATTTTTTGTGTGTTTACTTTACATCTTGAAAACATTCTTGTGACATTCCCCTAAAACTGTGAAATAAAAACCCAATGTTACCACAACCATAAAAGTATTAACATCCTAATTGTCCAAACAACTTGAAACAACCACTTCGTCGTTTATTTGCTTTTCTCCTCGGTGAGTTCAACGGTAGATGGAGAGCGAATCTTTCTCGTCCAACAATCAGGAACATTCCAGGATATTGCCACCCAAGGGATTATGTGTGTAGTGCTCTGAACGAAACATAAAAACAGTGCTTTCAGTGACGAACGCTGGTGATTAGTTTACGAACGGATTGTTGTGATCGGCTAGTTATCTGGTCGCTCGCGCCGAATGGGATTAACATCGTGTTGTGGTTGCTGAACTGACTAGTGAGGTGGATACGCCTATAGAGCCAGGTCTCAAGCACCTGGATGGCAGTGGGATTTAAATTATTATGGTGAGTGAAATGATTATGAATTATTAACGGGATACCTCCCGGCTAGGATGAAGCACAAGATAGTACTCATCATCGGATGACGGTCTGATTATCTAACGGTTCTAGGCAGGTGACCATAGTAAACTGTTCATTGAAGATGAAAGTAAGATTTATACCCGCAAACATCTGTAAATAAATACAAAATTTTATAATGGAGTCTACCCCCCCCCCCCCCAGTCACAGGTATCTTGTTAATGAGACACACTCATGTGACTCGGGCTATGCCTTTTTCTAAAATCGTATTACATTAAAAAATACAATAATTACAAATTATTATAAACAATTCGTATTTTTTAAAAGTTTTTGATCAGGTTGGTCTGGTCTGTTTTAAATCTAATGCCCCCCACTGAATATCAGTTATGTGAATGAGTAGTAACTAGGCCTATAAATTAGACTTTTAAAACATTTTTTAAAAATAAAACAAATAAAATAACCTTTTACGTTAATCTTTCCGGAGTTTATTTTATTATTATAAAATATATTTAGGGTATTTCTAAAAAGTAATTAGAGCTGTACAAGACTAATAATAATAGGTCTTGACATAAACAGCACGCGCAAGATACGGCGGTGGGCCTGCCCTGGAAGGTCACTGATTCTTCTCACACAGGATATTTTCTCCTTCAGTTCTTTAAAGGTCAGCTGTCACGAACAAGCAGAGCTAAATATGTATTAGTTGTGAGCGCTAAACTTTCTTTTGTTACACTAAATTAATTTCCAAATGAGCTATACATGGAAAGTGAAAGTCTCAATCACATAATCAAATTTCACGGGCATGGACGGTGAACTCTAAATTTCACGTTTAATCCAGTTCAGATCAAGTATTAGTATTATTTATTCAAGGGGACATCCAGTTGAAAACGTAGTCCATGGTAATCAGCTTATTATGACGTTTTTTGTAAGTAGTTTCTGAATGTTCTTCTGGTCACTTCTATAAACATATACAATAGTTTAGGTCAATGACGTAAATTCTACCTCTATTTCATCAGTCATCCTCATCTTTTCACTCATGTCTCGAAAGGACGATAAACAACAAGAATCATGTTCTGGAAGAAACTTAGATACACAATTTTTACTAAAAAAAAATTGTTTATGAAAATATTGGCAGTATAATCATTGCTATTCATCAATCAATGTGTCTTAAAAATGTATATCCAACTTCGTCCAACCCAGGTAAAAAACGCATTGTTGAAAATGAAATTTTAGGTGGTCCATCAAGATGTTTTTGCAATAAAATGTTTTGGTAGAAATTATATTTTCAACGGCTGTAACTACAGTCACTAGCGTTGGTCGTTGTTGGCTCGTCGATGGCGTCGGCGCCGACACGGTTGTCATAGAACGCATTAAATTAAAGTCACACACTGAAAATCAGTTATGTGACCTAGTGGGGATAATCTAAATACGAATGTATTTACATTGTTATTTATTTTATTTAATACAGTAGCATGTTTCATTTGTAAAAAAAAAATTTAAAAAAAATGGTACAGCCGATAGGCCTAACATAACGGAGATCTGTTATCATCCTAACAGTAGGCGAAGTAACACTGAAAACCACGTTCTAAATAACGTACTTTATGCATTCAACCTTAGCAGTGCTAACTCTAACACATGTGTTTAATGCGGAAGTGCCGACTGCAAATAGTAAAGTTAATGTTGCACACGGTCCACAATAGAAATAACTATACCGGTAGTACCGCTCGCACATTTCACGATTTACGAGCGTGGGGTTTTTGTTTACTTTTTATTACCTTTTCAAACACCTAGTTCTATGTTTTATGACTCGAAAATGGCGGCAACATTCCGGAAACGTGTCAAATTAAGATAGATGATGACTAGGTTTTTAAACATTAGGCAGTTTTGTTGAATACTTTTTTGTGGTGACAGTTATTGTCGTAAAAAATATTGCACCGACTGGGAATCGAACCCAGAACCACAAACTCGAATGTACATCATAGAACTATAACGAGACAATCAATTAAGAATTTGATATGCACTACGTATCTATTTTTTGTAGGTAGTATGTCAAAATGTTACAATTTGACAGTTACTCCTTGTCACTCATTTGATGAAAGGTTGATAGCAGGAAATGCTTCAGCAGATCAATGCACTGAATTTAGAGTGAATAAAATTTCACAAGTTACAATTTTTTTCTTCAAATACATCTAATTCAATAACAATTCTAAACAAAATGAGTAATGATGATAATTATGTTGTTAATAAAATAACATAGGCATTGTTTCTCATACAAATTTAGGAGCAGACAAATGTAAACTGGACCCTCCTTACGGTGGTAATGAAAATGATTAACACAAGCATGGGTTTGGGTTCGATTCCCGTGCAATGCATGGAGATACGTGTATCTATAAAACCACGTGCTGTCGCAGTCTTCAAGTCAGGGATTATCTTTATGATTATCTTTTTTATGATTCTTTTACATACTTGTTTGTAATTGGGTTGAAAAGTCCAACATCCGACGGATGTAAATTCTTTACCGGCGACTTAGTATGTGACCACGAATGCGTTGTAGAAACTAGAAAGTTATCCGGAAGTATGACTAGAGTGAAAGATTCTTCTTGGTCGCAGCGTCATGAGGAACTCGAGTGTGTGAGTGAGTGAGTGAGTGTGTGCTGTAGAGTGTAGATGGTACACGACTGTAAGTAAACTTACAAGGTATCTTCGACAGACTCCCCCCCCCCCTCAGTCTTCAATGGCTATTGATATACAGAATTTCACTTGGTGATACGAGAGCATTTTAAAACCCATTCCGGGGGAGCTTCGAATTAAAAAAAAGTAAAAAACCATTTTCCTTTTCGCGTTTTTCTGGCTATGCAGTGTGAAATTATTCATCTGTAATAATGATTACGTTTTAAAGTATGTATACATGCAATGCCAATTAAACAAATTATTTATTTAATTAATACAGATTTACATTTTACTATTATATTACTATTAATTCTTTTTCAAGTAAAAATGTAAAACATAAATAAAAGCTGCTAAAACAATTATAAGAAGAATCTCTCTCTCTCTCTCTCTCTCTCTCGCTAAAACAATTATTAGAAGAATCTCTCTCTCTCTCTCTCCTCTCTCTCGCTCTCTCGTAAATTGTTGAAAATCATCAAAGCGTGGTGAGCTAGTCTCTCGAATCTTCCATTATGTTCTACCACATTCTAAATTTACACGCGATATTTTGCAATCGTGGGCCTCAACCGTACTGCATCAGATAGTGACATTGAAATTGGGCAACTGTGTATTGTGTAACTTTACGTAGACTCCCCGTTCACCGTACAGGCTTACGTGCGTGGGACCGCGTATTTGTTAGATATAAGTACAGGATCATGTTATCCGAGGTTTAAACCCGATTCATGCAAGAATTAACAACGATAAAATAATAAGCTACACTTGTTTGTAATCGTACAAAAGGATATACTTTCAGAATAGTAAATACCCACATCTTGTCAATAAATGTATTGCATTGATTTCTCTTTTATCGAGCCTTCGTGCGTCTAACCTTCAGTTTTGCTAAAACCCTGACAGGTTGGCCTTACTTATAATACGAGTATTGCGCATTCACCATCGCTGCAGTACAGTCTCGGGGAAAAGTGGATTACCACATTTGATTATTCTAGCGGCATTTTCCTCAATGGAAATAGTGATGCTTCGGATTTTAGTTACACTTTTTATTATAGTTCATCTTATACGTCGATTTTCACTCTTTTTAGTGCAAAATCGTACTTTTTTTCTTAAAGATTCCCGATGTAGGGTAAACATTAGTTTACATTACACAAAAGTAAGATTTATTTATTTATTTATTTATTTATTTATTTATTTATTTATTTATTTATTTATTTATTTATTTATTTATTTATTTATTTAACGTCTATCCTTTATTCAGTTTAAAACTGATTTACAAAGGAGGACAACTAAATAAATCTGATAACATAGATACAGGCACAACAATGAACACATTTGAGTAAATATTTGAAATGGTAATATTACAGCAACAATGTATTAATTACACAAATATATTGGTAACAAATTCTAATGCAATTAATTAACGAACCAACAATAAAAACGAGGAAAGAAGAAAACATTACTTACGCAATTAGTTTTATCTGCTTTAACCCTTCTCAGGTCACTAGCTAGGTTGTAACCCTTTCAGTTCTAGCTAGGCTGTAACCCTTCTCAGGTCACTAGCTAGGTTATTAAAATGTATGAGGATTGTGAAGAGATTGTGCAAGAGCTGTTTATGACAACTTAATCCCAGAATTCGCCCGGACGACTGAAGAAATCATACGAAAAAGATTTCAGTCAGGATTGCCAGTGGCGGGATTCGAACCATGAACAATGTTACATCACATTTGTTGGATTTACACAATGAGACATACTTTTAAAAAACATTTTTATACACCGATATTTTTGTTCTCTCTGAATCAAGAGATTCCCTTATTGTTCTTATTTGTATTTAATTTAACTACAAAAATTACAAAAAAGTACACTGTGTTATGTGTTAAGACTACTTTTTATCGCCTCCTTCCATTTAATATAGTTTCTTTCTCTAAAGTGAATAGATATTTCATTTCCTGTGATAATAGATTATTGAAATTTACGTAACATGTGGCCGGGTTCGGTCCTTGAAGAGCGGGGGGGGGGGGGAGATGGTTACTGATTACTCCCGTGCGAGTGACCGCCAGTGAAAGTGTTCACTGCCCACTGACCTGTGACGTCACATACGCATGATGGTCACTTTGTGTTTCCACCGCCTGTTAAACTCAGCGACAAGATCGCCAGGGTGCAGTGCGTTTACTTTGCAAGCGGTGACTTCGGTTCGGTAGGCGAGGGGTGCGGGCGCGATTTTGTTAAGTTTATTTTAAAATAATGGTCACTTTCTTAAAAATGTGTGGATTTCATCGTAAATTTATATCTCATTGTCTTACCAAGAGGCTGTAAAAGGTCCAAGGCTCTCATAGCTATTTTTATGTGTATATCTATGATATTGGTAAAATGACATGCAAATTTATTCAATTAATCTAATAACCTTATTAATATTCATCGAATCAAACATGTTTATATCACTGATGCATCCCTATATCATCAGTAAACATAATGATTCATTGTAATTACGAATATGAACTCGTAATTAGCAATAAATTAATGATTAGCTAATCAAGCTAATTAAGCCATTTACAGTCTGATTTTCAATTAGTAAAGTACATCAATACATAAAGACAGGTAAAATAAGATGAATGTTTTTTATTTCAAGTCATTTCATTGAGTATTAAGGGAGTAATTAATGTTTGAAGTTCACTAATATTGTCAACATAGTGTATTTTTGAACTTACCATCTGAATCATCCGCATGAAAGCTTTCAGTATTTCTGCAGCCCGAGTTTCGATTGTTCTCGAAGCCTACAGATACTAAGATTCTACCATTGACTGGTTTCGGGGAAATAGAATAGCATCACTCTAAGAGAAGTCGAGCTTCTAGGCCAAGGGAGGCGGAGGGCGAGATTTTTACCTTGAAACTAGTTTGGTCATACGATAGCCGTGACGTATAAACACGTGACCTGGTAGGTGGGGTAAAGTCTTTAAAGGGAACCCTCCGAGATGGATAGGCAGGAGAAGTGAGTGGAGAGTGTTGTGAGAGGTGTCGGAGGTGTCGTGGCGCGCACTGCGCGGGTACGATTAATTAACAGATTTAGTTTGGGCGGAGGACCTACCTGCCGACTGGTCAGGATGGTGTCGACTTAGGCTTTGTTTTTGGCTTCCTGTGCCTCGTAGGAAGTAATGTTTGTGAGTGCGGGTGAAAGTGAAAAGTGATTTTTCTTTCTTTTAAATTCGTTTGAAGGCTTTTGTATTCGTATCTTTGATTTATTTCACCGAATTATACACTAAATAGCACATCATTAATTAATTCTCCGAGTGTAATTCGTCAATCGTCCGTTGTGAACAGTCAAGTGATACACTAAATATCACACCATTAATTAATTCTCCGAGTGTAATTCGTCAATCGTCCGTTGTGAACAGTCAAGTGATACACTAAATATCACACCATTAATTAATTCGCCGAGTGTAATTTGTCAATCAATCTTTTGGAACAGTTTAGTGATACACTAAATATCACAAGTAGTTAATTAATTAACTGAGTGCGTTTCATCAATCAAACATTTCAAAATCACGGATCGGAAATCTTCGGAAGTGTTCGTGTGCTAAACGGTGAAACTGAACGGTAGTCGAGCATCCGACGGCGCGCGCATCTGGTTTTCCCCCACTCATGACGAACCAGCTGTGAATGGCCGGCGACAAATGGTCATCGTCTACAGCTGAGTAAACGGAGCTAGGAGAATCGAACTCGCGACCGTTCATGCGCAGTAAAACGATGAGTACATCAATTCATTATACTAAATTAAATTCATTCTTTTAATTAAAATTCACTATCAATTATTATTATTTTTTATGAAATTTTGGAGGGTAAAAAGAAATGTAATTAGGCAGGTGGATTAGCCAAGGGTATTTAGAACATTGTGTAGAATTGGATCCATAGGTAGGCAGGCTGTTTAACAATTAATGTAAATGTTCTTTTATGATCATAATTATATTTTAAATGGAAACTCATTTTACTAATCTTATGATTTAGTAGATAGATCCATTTTGATCCTACTCTTAAATTTAAGTTTGTTTTTCAGGTTTTTCTTTTAAATTCATTTACCAAACTAATTAATTAATTATGATTCATAATTAATTAATTAATATTAAATTTTCTTATTTTTTAATTGGAGTTTAATGTTTCTTCCGCATTTTTGAGCTAGTAATTTTATTTCTTTTTTTGTTAAGTTACCACCTCCGGGCAAAGAAACGCTTGTTTCTGGGTGGTTACCTGACAAGGCGTATTGACGAATTTTGAATTAACTATAAAATCAAATCTATACAGTTAAAATATTATGTCAGGCCTTCATATAATTTTTTAAAAAATCCTTTAATTTATTCACCTACTGACAAATTACGGCTAGGACAGAACGATGGACAAAACATCCCTTTTCCTTTTTATGTTGTCTGGAAAGTCTCAATCAGCTTCCAAATTAGATTGTGAACACAATTATTAATACATATGCCCTGACTTATGTCTGCTGAAGAATAGTTATCAAATGCGTGTATTGAATTTACGGTTGCTTGTGTGATCAGTTGTTTGAAGATGTATGTCAGTTCAGCTGGCCGTTTAACATGCGGTTTGAGGAAGCCAACACAGTTGCTCACGAAACACCTGTGACCACAATAACCTGTAGATGACTAGAAATCACCAATCTCATTAGCACTATATACATAAACAAAACCTATAGAGATCCAGTTGGAAAGAAAATATAACAAAGAAAATTGTGCTCTTTATTTTAAACTCTTCTAGACCTTCTGGAATTTATGATTCAACTATTAATTATTGTGTAAAGACCTGATTTTATGAGCGTCGTTCATGTCGTGATGTTCAAGAGTACTTGTTCTAAGCGAAGGCGTGAAAGTGTGGGCTTGGGAAACGCTACCTAGGCTGATGACTTGTGAAGGTTGCCGACAGGAACAATGCGACTTGCACATTACACGCTGAATAAATCTGCGGATTTTTACGTTCCGTCAGAAATAATCCCAAGGTGATCGTCGTGTCGTTGGTATTCAACTGCAGTGGCTGCAGGCGGAAGCGTCAGCCGGTGATTCACATCCTTGGAGAGGATAACTTGTTGATCGAAATAATCTTTAAGTGTTTGTAATAGTTCTCAAGGTGCACGCCTTCTTAAACACACCTTAAGAGTTCATGGTAGATCTTAATGGCGCCTTGCAAATGTCATGCGTCTCATCTAAAGGAATATATTTTATTAGTATATATTATAATTGCATTGGAACATTAAACCAAGCATGTGCAGAGGAGTATCACAATAGGGAGCGAAGCGTACCGTGATTTTACCACGCTTGATTTTAGTCTTTTGGTGGAGGTGCCGGGTAGGGCCAATGTACTAGCGCCGCTCTCCTTACTAGCAGGATCACCAAAACACCATTCTGTATCATCCACAACAAACAAGTGTTGAGATCATGTTCGGTTTTTATCGTGAGAAGCTACACACGCACAGACGGAATAATATTACCTATAATGGAGCTTCGCTTCTCAATAATAACATTCTTAAGAGGGAATTATAGGTTTTAAGTAGATTCCTGTTGGCTCGGCCGACTGACACCACAGATGTATGAAATTTTGGGTTATTGTCACGGAAGTGGAAATATAGGGCTCTAAAGTAACACTTTACCAAAAACTATTTTTAAATAATTTACAAAAATTTAATTGATTTTCAGGATTTTGGATTTTATAGAAAATTTCAAAATTGACTATATTCGTGAATTAATTCTGTCTGAAAATGAAATTTTAAAAATCTATTATTGTAGGGCTGTTTATGCTTTATTAACACAACTATGTAAAGCTTCATATGTCATAGTCTTTCTGGCCGAGCGAATAGCTATGTACCAACTGCCAAAATGTGCACTCAACTTTTGGTTACACAATCATTTTAGTTATTTCTCGATTTGAAACATTAGGATTGATGAATGTTTAGAGGGATAAGGCATAAATTATATAAAAATCCTGTACAGGGGGTTCGAACCCACGTAACACGTTCCAACATTCCATATACGGCACAGATCTTAGCGCGAACCGTATGAGCCAGCACAAATGTCGCCTTCCTCAATAACTCCCTTCCTTTACTACAGCCGAGACTTAGGCAAGGGTTAAAGTGATTGATTAACACATTGATTGATCGATGTTGAGGCTCAACGTCTCTGCGTAGCTAAAGTTTTAGGAAGACTTCTCTTCTCTAGGCATCGAATCTTGTGTAACTTTCCTTACGGTAGAGGAAAATCACGTATCCCTATACTTCTCGGTAAGAATATGCCTAACTCTATACTTGCTGACCGAGAAAATGGTTTCCTTCCTCTATTCCCTATTACCTAAGTTTCAACCTCACTGATTCTGAAAACAAGTTGTAAAATCCAATATTCATACACGAAACTTAATCCTAAGGATGCGAGTTCGATTCTTGCTATGCATACTGGCAATACTTACGCAATGCTATTTCTAGGTGGTTTTAACACATCATGTGGCTCCTGGTATCGCGTATGATGTATGTCCTTAATATATCTCTGAATGCTTAAACTTTTATAGATGTTTACATATTTTTTATATAATGCATACTCTCTACTATGTCACAATAAAACAAATGTTCATCATGGATTCTGCATTCTCTGGTCTTCATGATCCTGAGAAGGGCACTGAAAGTTCAATGTTAGGTTTCTGATGGTGAACGTTTTGGACGACGAGTCTCTGGCTCGACCTAACCTTACTTGCCTTATTAGGCTCAGTAACAATCTCGAGTGTTCTTGATCAGTTCTTGTCAGAATAAAAAATGGCTTTTTAAATAGTTATTGGCAACGTTTGAAAGGTTTGTTTGATTGATATAGAACTTACAAACAACTTTCAAAACGATTGTGAAATCTTTAATTCAAAGATTAATGTGCACTGAATGTGTCTTGGTTCTTGCGCAGCATGAACGTTATTCTCTGTTTATTTTTTCATGAAAAAAAAACTATCAATTTATTAGCCTGAACTCATGTCCAACAACCTCTAGTTCAGTGATATTAATTTATTTTTCATCCATTAATAAACATATTATTTTCAATAAATAAAATACAATTTCATGGCCCTACATGCATACGAGCCTGCCATGTAGATTTCGTTGGTAAGTTCATTAGCGTGTTTATCTGTTCGAATAGATAACGTGTGGAATATAGGGCAAGCCGCAAGTGTCAACTGAAGCGACACGATCGAGTGGTTTTTACACCAGTACAAGTAGGCTACTTGTTGTGACTAGTACTAGTAGGCGTGACCGCACAAGGCGCGTCATCTGCATGGCGCGTCATCTCCAGCATGCAATCAATGCCGGAACAAGGAGATCGTCATCGTCGTCTAGTACATGCGGTACGCGCAGTGACGTCTAGATGAACCTCCTGCACCATGCGAACCTTCTTTCATCTTGATTGACCAGCTTGGGTCAAATGTCTCAAACGTTACAATGTTTCCATATTTTTTGATTCTGTAAAAAAGGTTTCAAAAACGTCAAACTACATCTGACTTGTTTGATTGATCTATAATAATATTTGTAAATGTGCTAACTGCTGAATGAGGAGCATAAGTTTATGCACATCTTAATCATAACTGCAGGAACATAATAGTGCCAACGTCAATTAACTCCAAATTCCTCTTACTGGCGGTGATGTATATGTTTTGGTCTCAAGTGATACAAGGGTTGAAAGATAATTTAAAAATTGCATCTCTTGTGCGAGACTCGATCCTGGGTCTCTTGGTGTTGGTACCTAGAGAACTTGGGTCATATTAACTACGTAAGATAAAGCGGCGTTATTGGTACCTATAACGTTTTAAAAGTGTTCCAAACGAATACAGACATTGCAGACGGTGTCAGTTTTTAATCGCAGCAATTTCAATACAGTCCTATTTCGACCGTTTTAATTTTTAACCTTTCACATACACCTCAAATCTAATTTAAAAATTGTTATCTAGGAAATGTATTTACCAGATAGATATGGCAACATACAAAAACCAACTTTAAAATGCTGATGCAGCATTTCTTTTCACCTGACAATTGCGTTAATTATCTGATTTCAGTTAATCTTATTCCACTTTCTAAACCCATAAATAAAGTCTACCCACCAATTGTTTCGAAATTAATTTCCTTTTCCATTCGCGTTTTCAGAACAAAACCCTAAACAAAAACACGCTTAAGTTTCCCTTTCTTTCCTCGCACACGCACACGCACACAACGGAGGATTGTCTAATTGTTCTCAGCACGCAACAGCGTCTAGATGACCCTCGCTGCGAGTAGCGAGCGCGCCACTGACCCACAGAGAGGCAGGGAATGCGGAAACTAGTACCGTTACACCACACGATGTGTGTGGGAGGACGGGATGTTGATGGTATCTTATCTGTGCCCCGTATGTGATGTTCACTCACGCGAGCGACACCGAGCCACTCATCTATTTACTACGTCAATTCATTTGATTTGTGTGTCAACAACAATATAGTTTTCAATATTTTTTTAAAAGTATTGTTACAAAATACAAACAAATTGCTAAAATCCATTCATTATTTCCGCACTACAAAAAAAGTGTATTATTATATTTTTGGTTTTAAAAGTTGGTATCCGTGTCCCGTGACCTGAGTACACCGTTACGTTCTAACCAGTGTCCGTAATGGGGACTGAAATTCTTCCTGTGTAGAACTCGATTTGTTTCGGTGTTGTCAATTATTTGCCATTAGAAATAGCCGTGATTGAATGGCCCAAGGTTCCTATGTTGAGATTTTTAATTCTGACACATCATAAGACATAGAAGTAATCAAAATATTTATTTTATTTATTTATTTATTTATTTATTTATTTATTTATTTATTTATTTATTTGTTTCTTTATTTTTTATTGATTAATATCTTCAAAAGATTTTTAGTTTGTATTTACTTCTTCGTCAAAACTGCGAATGTTTATTACATTTTATGACTAAAAAAATAGCACGACCGTAAAAATACAATATATTTCGTCAATAGGTCGCGATTGTCTGACAAGTTACAAAATTCTAACAAGCACTCAAACAAAATGTTTTCATTTATTTAAGTATTTGGTGGAGGTGCCGGGTACGGAAAATGTCACTCAAATAAATGTAGCCCCGACCCCAACAGTTACCAAAAACGTTCTTTATCATCTTTGTTGAAGCGCAATTCAATAAAACGAATGTCAATCTGAGGTTGTGTTGTGTTTTGCCGGTCGTGAGACGTGACACTCGCACAGACGTGACACTCGCACAGACGTGCAGAAGAGTGCTGCTTATTGGGGAGCTTCGGTCGAAATTATTCATAACGAGATAAGTATGCAAATAGTGAATACAAATTAGGTAACTAAAAACAATTATATACATTAGTTTTTACGTGTTTTTGTTTAAACATTCTCAGCATATAAAACATTGAAATTAATTCACTTTCTCGTTCCCACGGTCGGGGATGAAAGCGAAGGTGAAGACCGTAGAAACCTAGCACAACACAGAAAGACAAGACTAACTGATTAATGACTCGGATTCAAGACACAATGTGCGTAAACCTTTCACAACGTGCGTGGCGTTGCCGTACGCACAATGGAGGTGCGTGACACGGGCGGGGCCGTGATTAATGAGCTACTCTGGGGGGGGGGGGGGGGGGGGTCGATATTTCCTTGTCCGGCCCCCGTGTTGTTGATGTGGTGAGTTACTTACGCAACATGGTTGGACGAGATTATTTAATCAATCAGTGGGAATGACGTTTATTGAACGTGGAGTATTTATTTGATTCAACATAATTCATTTGTAACAGGCCTTCTCACGCATAATGACGTTTTTGTTTGTTTTTTGTTTCAGTTATTTTTTATGGTGTGTTTGTCTATTAAAGTTTGTTCGTTTCATTTCTTTCTAACTTCAATTTTGTTAATAGAACGTTACAAAATGTGTGCACTTTTATAAATAATTCCTCGGAAAAGAAAGTGGGAATTTTAGTTCAATGTCGAGATGTTTATATTTATAGTTTGATATTCCTTGTTTCGTTGTTGCAACATTAAATCCGCCTATTCTCTGCCAATCCTGAATTTATAATATACATAGTGATTTGAATCAATTAGGGTGATAGTATGTACTTTATTTGTAAGACCATGGTAGCATTCAGTGTGAATTTATTTCAAGTGATAACACAAAAATTAATAAAGCAGTGCGATATATTAACAAGTCAGGCGTTTAAAGCGTTTAAAAAAACGGGAAATATGTTTTAAAACTTACTTTTGAAACCAAAATAAATCAAGTCTATCATGTGCATTTTTGGAAAGTTCAAGTTTATAAAGAAAATCTCTAAAAAGTTATAAACCCCACGTTTTCATCATTGTGTACCTAAATTGCCCATATGAAGTATAACCATTCAAGGTTTAGATACATTTATCTTTAATGTAAAACCAACCGTATGAAAATAACTATCTATTGTACTGCACAAGTTTCATAGTGTTTAAAGTTTTCTCCGCGAATTACATTGTACTACAATAATTGTCTTCCGTCAATTGACCATTTTGAATGGAACTTGAATTGATGACTTGGATGTATTTATAATGTAGTGCGTTAAAGGAAAATCTCCACCTCTATTACAAAGAGAACAATTGCTAGATATGTAATTGAGTACCAGTAATTTTAATACGATACTACCCACAATAGAAAGCGAAGCTACTTTATCAACTGATTTTTAACACGGCTACAAAATAATGTACAATTCACACACATGCACAGACGGATTATAACTAATTATAGGGGAACTTTTCATCCCTAACTTTAGTTAACCATTACTTAGGATCGAACCCAGTACTTCCACCTCCTACTCTTGGACTACTTGTGCCACAAAACAAACTCGAATTATATTGATATTGTTATTCTGATACTCCGAAAAACATTATAATGACCGAAATGATGAAAACGTAAGTTTATTAATTAAAACATTGAGTGCTCTGTACAGTCACGTGTACAATGTATTTATTTATTTATTTATTTATCGTTAACCTTAACCATATATAATAGCTTTAAAAATTGATTTCCTGGGACGGACTATAAATAAAACTATAAGATCACAAATGTTTCTCCATACAAATGTTAGTGGTGACTGGTGAGTTGTGTGCCAGTTTGATTGATAGCAGCGAACTCGATCACTATGTAGATAGATAACTTGTGTGTGTGACTGTAGGTATAACAAACAGCCACTTTCTTATTATCCTGTTATTTCCATGATATCGTGTCATTATCACGACAATATATATGCGCGTATGCAATGATGAATGCTTCGATACAGATCTGGTTTACTTCTCGCTCGCTGGAGGTTAGGCGAGGATAGGATGTGGAAGAAAGGGGGGTTGCGCCTGTGATAACTAACACAACGGCACAGTTGGCATAGGAAATGCAAATTGATACAACGCTCCACTTGGCATTCGGGTGACTTCCCCTATACACGATTTCAAATTGTTTCCCTATGTATACTCATAGGTAGTACAACGGGAAATTGTAATTGGAGCAAATAAAATTGATGTGCGTATGTGTAGGAATACAATGCTCTTTGTGCTTGGGCTCAATAATGATTTCCAAATTTGTATTTCGACTAATAATAATGGGTTCGGACTTAGGAATATATATAACGGAACATTTCAATGACAAAGTTGTGATATTTTCTTTCCAACATTTTGGAATAATTAGAAACTTTGTCCGTCTAGGTGTACAATAAATAAGCTATGTTTTAACAAAACATTTGTGTTGGTATGTAGATCATCATACATTGAAGATTGTAAATCTGAGATGAATGAGTGGATAATGTTTTCATCACAAACATTTTTTATTTTTACGATTCGTTCTTTCATATCCACGATAACTTTGATTCCTGTTCAAGGCGTACTCTAAACGCCATTATGATATTGGGTGCGAGTGCTTATAGTTATAATAAACAACAATTATTTTGATACAAAAATTGAACGAGACATTTAGATTTGTATTACCTGAAGCTAACAGTTTGACAACAAAGTATTTCAAGGCCCAGGTTTGAAGACACACTGCACTTGGGATCTACGGTATTTGCTCAGAACGTGTTTTTCTGCGGTCCATGCGTCTTGCTGAATGAACCAAGCGCCGCCGACCTTGCGGACTGAATCTAAGTCGTAGAACCTACGTATTACGTCTGTGTGAGGCTAAACTGGTTCTAAAGCGACAGACGCGACCGATACCAACCAGCTATTAGTATCATTCATCGCGTTTTTTATTTTAATTGTTTGTTTACGTTTTACTTTATTTTTCAACACTTTTTTTGACTCAAATATTTTAGAGTAAATCGTTTCCTAATGGAATAAATTGAACTAGTAATTTTTTAAGAAACGTTTTGCTATCAATAATTGAATTTTGTGTAAACAGCAACCTTGATCTAAATATTTTTAATTGCACTCAGTAAAACATAATTCTTTCATTGTACAATGCTTATAAAACTTTTTGTGATTTACCTCCATATTGAAAATTTATATTTATGCCTAGGCCAGAATAAGAAGGAAAGAGCATCTGGTTGAGAGTTTCATATTATAACGTCTAGCACCGCTTATACTTTCTACAACCCTTCAACAAGTGACGAGAGAAAATGTGCTAGTTTGAATGTCGGCACTCAGACTCACAGAGAATCGCTCTAAAATGACCTTTAAAGTTGAGAGAAGTTGCACCAACTAGAGATAGTCTGCCTAAAATTTAGTCCGGCGCAATTCGTACGTAGTTATGTGACTGAGTGGGTAGACTAAATACGGATTTATTTATTATTTATTTACTTCCACACAAAAATATCATATTGCCAAGCAAACGACACTGCGAGCAGTTTGAAGCAGATTAGGATACTGCTTTCCGCGAAGAATTCACTTTCTTTACAATGACTAAAAATAAATATAGAAATAACATATTTAAAATTTAAAGAACCAAAATTATGTGTTGTGTACAACTACATATACAGTCCACTATTTTAAGGTGTGCTACTGCCATTTAGAATTTTGATTCACTATCGCGGTTTTTATCATGGTATTTCCGTTGGCAAGAAACAACAACAATTGCGTGTATTATGCATACGTAAGATTAAAAGAAATCGCAACCATATTCATTTCAAAGTTATAATGTAAATTTAAATGAGAAAGGATTCAAAAAGACTAATTAGAGCAATCACACACAATTAATTTAATGTTTTACTTGTCTGTTATTGCTGCTAGAATAATGACATCCTTTCATTCCGGCTGTGTTATGATTCATTTTGTGTAGACAGTTTTACATTAACGCCGGCATGAATATTCAAGCTGCCGATATAAGGAAGTAGCAATCTGTGAAGGTGTTTGTTAAATTAGAGGGAACGAACAAGGGGCCCTTTCACTTCATTTCCCTATGAGATAATATGGCGATTACGTAAAAAGAATTAGAATGAACGGTTTGGGAAAGCGATGATTCGTCCAGAGGGCAACGAACGAAAAAAGTTCGATACTCTAGAAAAATTAAAAATGTATATTTATTCGTTTTTTTTTGCGTAAAAGCCGCATTGGTTTTAATATTCAAGTCTGTGAATTCTGAGCGAAGGAATTCGTAATTTACAATTTTTTAAATTAGATTTTGTCTTTGGAGTCTCCCACCTACCCGATATCACTGTTGGATAAAGGGTCGGTTATTATTATCATCTATTTCATTAATAATCCATCTTGTTTCGCTTCTTATAGTTTAAGTTGAGATCTGTTTTTGTTGCAGCTCTCCCGGATAGCTTTTCATCATAGATTACCTTACTTACACCTACTCGAATGTTACTAATTAATATTCTTTCTCGGAAGCGATATCAAAGTGTTGCCAAGTTTCACTTGTAATTTATTATTAATTCTTATAATTTGTGAAGCCACAACTTCCGTACTTGAAACGGTGTCAAGTACGAACGAGTATGCATATTGTCTCCATTAGGGCGCCAACACTTCAACGTATAAAGATTCTAAAGCGCATGTTAAAACATTGAAGACAGATTTTAATAGTTTTCACGGAGAATGTTTTCCGCTTCAAAATAAATTATTTTAGACAATTAAAAAAAAATAATTCAAGTTGTTATACATAATTTTTGTAGAAACTTTTGTGAGATTGGTCGCTTCGAACTTCAACGATCATGAAACCATTGTAATTTATAATAATATAAAGATACAATTGTAATTTTGAGTGTATTACTGCCAACATGCAAAACGTGCATTTACGATTGTTTTTGTTTTTTATTTGGAAATTTTTAGCGTTATTCGGTAGATATTGTATTTTATTTTATAAATGTGATTAGAATTAGGCCTAATTATTAGCATATAAATGTTATTTACGTGTTTATAGTCTACACACGTTCACATTACTGATTTTCAATGCCAGCCGGCACATAAACCGTCACTGAGCGAATAATGGCCAACCAGAGTGGCTGGGTACGATCCACACACATGCATTCAAACTTCTATCCTATCATGTAATCTCAAGTAACTATATATAATAATTATTAATATGTTATTTTTATTTTTATTTTTTACACATGATGCGTTATAGTTTGTAGAAAAGAGCATAGCCGTAACCCCATTCACATATTTTAGTGTCTAGCAACGTACTAAATACTAATACTTATACATTGCAATTAAATTAATTAGAAATACATTTACATAATAATAGAAAACAATGAGTGAGTGAGTGTAGGCGTGTAAAAAGTGAGAGTGATGAAGTTGCGACAAACATGAATGGTATTGAGCATGTTTGTTTTGTTGAATTTAGTGCAGCTATGCAAGATAATATTAGTAGTGCGCTAGATGTGAAGGAATATCACTCGTGCGAGCCTTGAAATTAGTTTAATATCAGAGTCAGTCAGAGTGCGTCCCAAGCCATGTCTCAACCGTATCCGCGGTGATGGATAATGAAGCACTTTCTTCTGTCCGAGCAGGTCGTAAGTAGCAAACGATGTTCAATAGCGTGTCAGCTTCAAAGTACACGAGCTACATGGTGTTGCTCCGGTGTACTCTAAGTGCGTACGTGCGTACGTGCCCCGAGCAGGAGCCTCTTGCGCGGACATGGAGGAAATGTGCTTTATTTTACTTTCTCGTGTTGTCTTTAAAAACATAAACCACGTCGTTTTTAAGGGTACATTTAAATATCCGTTTATTTATTATCATTAAAAGGTATTAAAATTTAATTTGTTGTTACACTCAAAACTTTTCAAATTCGACAATTTTTCCCCGTTGATCTTATTTTGGCCAATGTTTCTTTTCAAAACCTTCATTTGCACGGGAATGCTAATTATATAAACGTTGATTTTGTATTTATCTTTCCCCATTCTCAGATAAATTAACGTTCAGGTTGAGTGAGTAGAGCATTAGCTCCAGTGAATCTGTCCATTTTGGTTTTCTTAGTTGCCCGTTATCTAGACTTGAATCGAATTCTTCAGCCTTGTCTTCATTCGATTTACTCTTATTCTTTCTGCTTGCTTACCAAGTATCTCCATTTCTTCCTATCTTCCCATCATCTTCCCAGTTCTACCTCCACCCAAGACACCTCTCTCTCTCTCTCTCTCTCTCTCTCTCTCTCTCTCTCTCTCTTCTTTCTGTTTGCCTCGTTCATCGAATTTTATCATCATCTGTACCATCATACCTCGCTTCAAATTTTGAGTATTTGCATTCAAATCACAATTTTAATACCAGGTCACGATCAGGCACACAATTAGCGTTCCCCATTCACAGAACTAGTCTTCTTGATAATTCAGTGACGATAAATGCTATAAGGCGTTGGAATGCTTTACCTGTGGAGATCAGGGATGCACATCAGAATAATTATCACGTCTTCAAAAGTAAGGTTACGTCATTATATTATACTTCAAATGTCAGTTTGCCTGAAAGCTAATATAATTTAATTTAATATCCTATTAATCTGTGCTAAAATGTAAAAGTGCATGGCAAAACTCACATGTCAAATTATTGTTGTTTTTGATCTTGTAATTTATTATATTTGTGTTAAAATTTAAAGCGTATAAAAGAGAGGGATGTTATTTTTTTTAAGAATGTTGAATGACCGCCCTTATGTATTAAGTGACTTTTATATGTTAAATATTAATTTGTGTTTTAATATTTTGTAGTGTTCTAGTAGTAGTGTATAGTAATCTGTCATATTATAATTTGTATCAATTTGTATCAAACATTTTAAAGGTTGGATGTAAGAAAAGGCCTCACTGGCCTTAATCCCGCCTCTAATAAAGTCCTTAATCAATCAATCAATCTCTCTCGGTCTTCCCACTTACACGCCTAATAGAGATCGTGAAACGCATGCCACATCAATCAGCCACGCCGGCGAGAGTAGACGGAATTATATTTTATTCCTCCGGATCTCATCCGTGAAATATGTCATGGTGTCGGCTCATACTTTGTATGACGCCGACGCAAAGTGAAGGCCTATACTGGTGGCTCACAGGGCGCATCTTGGCAAACCACCTGGACTGAACATCATTCTATCTAGTTAGACCAATTTAACTCAACAGTTACCAAGCTGCCAACTTTCCGAAGAGAAAATACAACATTACAAACAAAGAGGCATTAAACAATCATTACACATTATGTACAAAGTACTGTGTGAGGTTTCAAATCTATGTACTTATAGTGAGAGTGAGCTTGTATTGACAGAAAAACTTACATTCTAATTAAAGTCAAAACTTGCATAATGCAACAACCACCATCATGGTTTGATAGCATCTCTTGGTTTTTATTGACATTTTAAATTACGATTCCCTATTTTATGGATAGCTAAACGATATTATTTCCAATTCTATCAAATCACCTACAAAAGTTGTATTAATACATATTTCCATTAGATTATTAAATTATATCGTAAAACACATACAATCTTTCTATGCTAGAGCAACCCACGCAATTGATTATAGATTGAGCAAGCAAGCACGCACATCGAAAGAGCTACTTATAAACGACAGGTCATGTGTTATCCTTGGCACGGCGAGTGTTTTGTTTGTGTTGTATACCCTTGCTTTGATCTGGTCGTACTAGGTTAGTTCTCGTGGCACTAATGACGAAGAGAAAGTGGCATTGACTGCTAGGCCGGGGCATCGAACTCGCGCAGAAAGTGAAATCTCACTGAGAACCAGCATGCAGTGCACGCTCGCGGCTCGGTTCCGACGTAATAAATAACGGATCTGCTTTGTTCGACGACCCTAGTGACTTACTTCATCATTACTGCTAGAGGACATCTTGATTAGGGCGAGAAGAAAAAACTGTAACCTATTTTTAAATTAGTTTTCATAATAGGAAAAATATAATATTGACATTACCGTTATCGTTTTATCAATAATAAGCGTAACCTATATATTATTTTATGTCAGAAACATGCAATTTCCGTACTTGAATATCCGCCATTTTGTTTGTACGTGCATTCAAGATGGCTGCCTCACGCGAAGGCCTGCGTTAGGTGAGAAGCAATTACGAATGATTTAGACATTCGTTTTATTTGTTCGTTAACTTATAAGAATACATTACATGAATTATGTAACCATTGATATTAAACCCCTATAGTAGGCTAGATTAGCAGTCTCCTATACCTCCGCACAGGCGCGAGCGTAGCAAATTGAAGACTCAACCGGCCCATTTCAAGATGGCGATTTGGTGTTTTAATTTATGCTTTTTTAATGCAATAAAGTATTTTACTGGATTGTTTGATATGGTTTTAGCTTGTGCAGCATGGTATTAAACAAAAGAAACAATACGAAGTGATTGCATAAGGGAATTTAGTAATCATTTGGTGTTAAAGGCTAGTATGCTTACCTGTCAACCTGGCGGCAATCTTGAGAACTATTTGGCCACAAATCGCTCCCATTTGATTAACATGTAAACTGTCATTTTAAGATGGCTTCTAATTGTACCGGAAGTGGACCACCGACTGCTGGTCTAGCCAATTATATAGGATGTCTATGTATATAACTTAGTAAGTTAAATTGATGGTGTACTGCAAGCTCGGAGACTTCGGTCAATATGGCCGCCACGTTAACATTGGCAAAGTTATAAGATTTTATTTTTAAAAAAATACGTTAAAATACAACTAAACACGTTTCACACCGAGCAGTGACGTAGGGTTATGAAAATCATGTTTTTACTCGAGATCTTCTAAAGGTGTTAATAAAAAAAGTAAAAGTAATTAAAAGTGTACTTATTTAATATCGATAATATATAGAAAAATAATAATAATAATAATAATAATAATAATAATAATAATAATAATAATAATAATAATAAAATAATAATATAATTGTTAACAATTACATTACACACACGAATTGCCACATTTAATGTATTTTTGGGGATAATTTTCAATGGCGATACAAAATGTGTTAAACGTACCGTGTAAATTTTGACAAGTTGGATTCTTATCAAGGTTGGGGTTTTGCTTCCATAAAACGATTTTTATACTGGCGTATCTTTTTTTACTCTACACGATATCAAAATTATTGTACGTGGCAAATGAGATAGAGATAGGAACAGGTGACATTTTAGTTCGGGGGGGGGTTTTCGCAGTTCATTTCGCCGAACTGATTCATTCTCCAAGCGCTCTCCCTACAGCGCACAAACTGTCATCGCGTCTATTTCTGTCGGTGCAAGTGTCAAATATTCTCACCGTGCGCCTATTTTCGTATGGTGGGCGGAATGTTGTGGCCCACGGGGTGAACGTACTTGGTTGATTAAACGTTTGTCTAATCGCACGAAACTAAAGGGTGACAGACGACTTGAGGGGGGGGGGGGGGGTAGAAATCGATCGAGTTGACAGACGGATCCACTTCCCGGGTTAACGTCTGAAAACATTACTCCCCCCCCCACATTTCCTTCCTGCTTCCATTCACGCTTTGGACCCGCACACGTTTATGAGTTCAGACATCTGTTCTATTTAGCGACTTGTTTGTATTAATGTTGTCCCTGCGAGACGGCGCGGATAAGAGGCCCAACAAGGTTAGCTCACTCATTGACGGCGCGGAGTGAGAACTATGTGGGAGAGCAAGTTGTCTTGCTAATGTGGGCAGTCCGACTAGAGTCACCGCCCATTACATTTTTTGTCCTGTTCTCACTTTGTTTAAGACTATGAAAATTGAAAACCTTATGACAAACCCTATTGTATGATCCATTAGTGAAGCAGTACATATTATCTTGATTGACTTTATGGCCATACAGCGAAAGTTACCCCTACCGTTTCCTACGTGCGACTCTGGTTCGGAAGGTCAGGGGTTCGTAACTCAACACCGGCACTCCTGACTGAAGGTATTTTCCAAAGTTTTCATCAGTCGTTAAGGCGATAAACAATCATAACACCGTCACAAACTAGCTTGTCAACAGAGTAAAACTGACGTGTACCCTATAGCGGGCATCATTCGTAATAGTTCGTCCCCATCATGTTGTTTACGACTAACCAATGTAGGCACTAAAACACGTGACTATCCACCGTCTCGAATAGTCTTCGTTGCACAGAACTAGCGGTAGTCTGCTAACAAGAGCTAGCGACAAATTACCCCCCTCTCTGGTTGTGGTATGTATGTGGTATGTACTCTCTTCATTTCAATGTAAGTCATGTGGGTAAAACGGGAGGCTTGGTCATAATTACATTCTCAACGGTTAGTCATGACTCGGTGTCATCTAAAACGTGTAAAGTTGAAAAAACTTGGCATGGACAAGAATGAAAGAGAGTGAAAGAATATATATAATCATGAATTTGGCTCACAGCAAATCAGAAGTTGGCTCACAGCAGCTCGATAATATACAAAGGGCATCGGTGAAATATGTATTTACTGACAATATGCCAGCACAGCCGTAAAATGCTTGATATGTGTTTTAGCATAAACGTTGTTATTAATTTATAATCAGCTGTCCTTCCAACACTTATATTCAGCTCATTAAAATGCAAATCAATACCCAATGTCCACACGCATATTGGATTAGTCATGTAGGTCATGTTGTATATAGTTCTGTCTGGTCTGATAGTTATTTTCACTCTCCAAAACACAATCCAAACTGTTTGCTATTCCTTACCGATGGTCAATGTCCAAAGAGCTCTGAAACAAGGTCAGTTGGTTGTGCAATTCTTTGCAACGCTCGGGAACCTTCGGGTTCCGTCGCTTTCGATTCTGAGCTCCAGTCAATGACCGGCCTACTCTCGCTCCGTTGAAAGTGGATGGGTGTTACGTGAACGTAGACGTAACATTGAATTGAGCGTTGCGGTCGTTTCTGAAGAAGATGACGTAACCAGCTGATGGACGGGAATATTGATTGATACGAACAGTTACAAGTACAACTCAGTCACCACATCTCGTCAAAAGCAGTTCCATTTAAAAAACACATTGGACAATATAATTCATTTCTAGAAGTACCTATTACTAACCTTTAAAGTTTTTCGTCTCATAAAAAAATTATGTCCTTGCCTTTACGAGAGTTTAGAGACGTAGGCTATATTATACAATTTACAAGAAATAAATCTAAGAATATATTTTCAATTATTTTCGTCAATGGAAATTACAAATAATTTATTTAGTTTTAAGTAATACAGAAAATAATGTTGAATTGAACTCGCAATCCCTCTCATAAATCTAGAGAAAAATAAATACATACTCATTGGTTTCTTAGACAAAGCAAACAAAACAATTTAAAACATGTTTTCAACTTAAAAATTGTTTTCGTTTGAAGTTTAAATTTATATAATGATTAAACTCCAAAGAACTAAGTGCTAAATACTTATTTCATGGATCTTAAATAAAAATTAAATATATAAATAATGTTGTTGTTCTAGTTTATTACTCGATTACAAGGGCTATTTGAACGAGCGCCCAAAACATACCCAAAATTATGTTTTACAACAATCACTTTTTGTAAAACCAATTTAACCAATTTCAAACACAACATTTAAACCTTACATCACGCTGTAATTACTCTGTTTGTGGCATTCCTCTTGCTTTGAATACAACTGAAAGTCACGCAAAGTTACCAACTGTCTCAGAATATCTCTCGTCTCGTGAAAGTTATCAAAACTGTACGAAGCCGAGCATTATATGAACCATGCACGACGACTACAATACCGGCATTGTAGTCTACACCGCCCTATACTAGTGCTATGGTACTTGCCAACTTTCACAAGTTATTGTGAATTGCGTAAGGACATCAGTAGGTACCAGTCATTAACCTCACAGTCACGGGGCGGGTCAGGGTTATTTCGGCTAGGTCGGGGAATTATCTGGATTACACTGGAACCGATCCGTTTCTGAGCCATCACTTTGCTGTGCTGATCATCTTTTCAAAGCATTTTTATTTATTTATGTTTTAATTTTTGTTTTAAAATAACACAAACCATTTGAAATGAATGTTTAATGACTCTTTCTAAACAATTAATATGTATCACATGTTCAGGTATGAAGTAACAAAAATAGGGAGCGAAATTTATCGTTGTTTCTCGCTTGTTCCAGCATTCACTAATGGAGATGCTGACTACTTCAATAACAAAACTTTCTGAGGGGATAGCCCCGTCCCCCCACCTCTAGGATCACCAACAATTTTTTTCCGTACCCCTTTTTTATATTTGATTCATGCATTTATTAATTTCATTTAATATCCTTTTTATTTGTAACCAAAATTGTTGTGTTTTTGCATTGTTGTTGTTATATATTACTATTTCAAATATTTACTTAACTGTAGTTCATTGTTGTGTCTGCATCTATGTAAATAGATTTATTTAGTTGTCCTCCTTTGTAAATCAGTTTTTTTTAACTCAATAGGATAGACGTTAAATAAATAAAAACCAATAAAAATAAAATCATTCTGTATCATCCTTGTTGATGGGCAATGTCAACAAAACCTCATGTTCATCGTACTTCGTGCGTTGAGACGTATCACACGCAAAGACGGACGGACAAAAATGTGATGCATAGGGGAAATTCGATCCCTAATTAGGACTTTATTAAAGGTGTGGCCCACATTCAAAGCATTCAAATATGCGAGAAAACAGATTAAATATCGATTTCATTATATGACTCGTTTTTAACATTTTCAGGAGTGTGCGAACCAAAATAAAAAATGAAATACCACAATATAGCCTTACATCCAAAATATCCCAATGTTGAACTTAATTTTGATTTTAACGATGGTTTCATTAATTTAGTTTCAAGTTCCCAAGTCTCTAGTGTACTCAAGTACTCAAAATAGTACTCTAAGCTTGAATAGTATTTTTCACATATTTGGTGGAGGTGCCGGGTAAGCACAGTTTCTGGTTATAGGGCGGCCTAGGCAACGGAAGAGTGTGTCAAAGTGGCAGTAGGCTACACTCCAGACATGAAGCCAGTGACCCACTTGTACGCGTAGTGACAGTCATTGACTGTAACAGACAGAGGTGGTGCAGTACTTGTGAGCTAGAGCATTGGTTTTAATGAGCTGCGTCTGAAGGAGCCGATGTATACACGCCATTCACGTCATACGTCTTTTGAAACTTGCGCACTTTTTTCATAGCGTTCAGAACTTCCGGGTGCTCAGCTTGCCATTGCACTGATTTTAATGACAAGGCTTAGCCCCCCAACGACGGTTTGGGATTGACCGTTTGAGTGACCACGTTAATTTCTTTACAACTATGTTTTGGGTAAACAAAAAGGCCTATATTTGTTTTAACTCTCACTAGGAAAACGCTTAAGTCCCGCCGCGTTGTTGGATGAGCGTAATTGGTGCATTGACCTGCCATGTGTTATGCAGATTTTCTGTTGTTCTGTGAAAAAATTATTACTAAGTCGATTTTTTTTAAATTAAATTAAATCAAATAAAAAATTAACTTTATTATTTTAATTTCTATTACTTAATGTAATTTAAAAAAAAGAAAAAAATCGTAAAATTGCTATTTTCATAACAAATAATTATTCGATTGCGCTCAAATTTTACACGAATATAATAATTCATAACATTAAGGTTCTGTAAAAAAATCATTACAATAGGATAAAGCATGTAGGTGTTATAAGTGAAAGATTGTAAAAAAAAGAAAAAACCCGTAAAATTTCGATTTTCATGAGAAATAATTTTTCGATTGTTCTCAAATTTCACACGAATATCTTAATTCATAAAATTAAGGTTCTATAAAAAAATCATTAAAATCGGATTAAGCATGTAGATGTTATAAGTCGAAGAAATTTTTTAAAAATCGAAAAAAATCGTAAATTTGCGATTTTCATTAGAAATAATTTTTCGATTGCGCTCAAAAACGTGGCAGTTCTAAGTTCAGAGATTTCGAAGGTCTCCATAAAATTTTATCGCAATCGGAGTATCGGTTTAGCCGGAATCGTGTGGACAAACAGACAAAAATACAGAAAAAAAAAAAACATTCCGGATTTTTTTCTCCAGTGTAGTGAAATGGAATCTTCGCTTCGCTCGCTACGATCGCTACGCTCATCCAATTATGTCATATTTTCATAAATGTATGACTGCATTCATTGATTGATGTATTGATGTATATTAACTCGTACCATAAACTGAAAAGAGTTGGCGGTTAGTGGCCAAAGCAAGAGCTTATGGTGAAGCCAGTTTAACACGATAAGACCTTTAATTATATAACCTCTTGTACTCTTCTACAATGGTGGATTCAAGTCTTGATCTGAACAGGGAATTAAGTATCCAAAATCGTAATAGAAGCTTACACTTGTACAACGTTTATTTTTTCAATATTTTGGTGGAGGTGCCGGGTCCACAGAATATTCCTTCGCATGATTCAGCTCCTCCCCCTGACGAAACAGTCACCGAAAACAAGGTTTTCTTCATTCGTTAAGGAGTAAGAACCCTCGAACATTCCCTTCACAGTTGTCAAATTCCAAAATACCTAGTTATACATCGGAAGAGGGGTATGCATTATGCAATATGCATTGTACCCTGGGTAGGTTTCGCAAGAGTTATTGTTTTGTGTGTAATAAGTGTTCAATCCTAACGTGTTTTGTTCTCTGTTGTTGCAGGAATTATGACCCTTACGAGAAGCCCGTGTGAACTGGACACGATGAGTCTGTTCCAAGAGATGAAGCTGAAGCGACGGAAGGTCGACTCCAGGTGTAGCAGTGATGGTGAGTGTTCCCACCTTCTATTACATATCCCTACATTGGTCGACCTGTGAAACTTGCAACACACGACTACAAGCACGAAACAAATTAATTAAAATGAAGGTTCAGGACGTAAACAAACTGAAACATTGTAAATTTGTGTCCTTTGTTAATCAGTTTTTTTTTATAACTGAGAAGGTTAGACGTTAAATAAATAAAATAATAATTACTTTAATTATAAATAAGTATAAATAGTGTTTGAATAATTAAAAATAATAACACAAAGTAGCTAGAAACTGACGAAATAAGTAAATTGTATTGGATATCTTCAAAAAAATATAGTTTGCGCGTAAGTAGAAAAGTTGTGTGAATATAGAGAATAACAATTTTAAAAGCAAATTGGGCGAAGATATAAAATATTTCTTTATTACTGCCGAAACAGGAAACACTGCCATCGTGAAATGAGTCTTAGTTCTCACAGTAAAAACAAACCATTCAACATATTTATGTAAGGTTTTACCCAATTGAGCATTGCTGCTGTGTCTATTTTAAAAGCTAGACCTTCACTGTTGGGTAGGATACGTCTTGCATTACGTCACCAGCCCCAGGCTACGTAGACCTGCAGTTATCTGGTTTTCAGTGACTTACACTACAGGAAATACCGTCTTATTACCTCCAGCGGCGGCGAGTACGATTTCACTCTCGTACGGGAAATATTTTTCTATATTTAGTCAGTTTATCGTTCGGTTTTATAACGTTTTAACTGGAAGAATGTTTAATGGGCTATATTACCATGAAAATTAATTTGTAATCATTCTATGACAAAATACTAAACTAACATTTTTTTATTCGTTTTTAACTTGCTTGTTTTTTGTTTCACGTAGATACTAGAGCGTAGTACTAATCTAAAATTACCGTTTCAAAAATTCATTATTGCAATTTGCCACATAAATACACTCAAAAATAAAAAATATATCTCCCGGAATTGCACCCCTACTTCGTAATCAGCATATTTTGACCGAACCACGTGCCTTATTTACAAAAATAAACTGCACAGAAAAGACATCAACAATGTCCAATATTTTTTTCTGACCAGAATAATCTTTTTATCACGGGGCTTAAAGAACGTCGCAATGTTATTTTTATTGGGGGTTTTTGCCAAAGGGAACTGTCTAAAAAATGACCAAGTTTTATTATTTTTTCGTAAGTGATATCAAACCAATTTTTTTTCTTTTACTCGGTAAATTCCGATCTAAATAAGCATGTATGAATAAACTCTTTGTTGGCACCCTGTGCAGGGTCCTCCTCCTTCGTAGCATGGTGGGCATGTGTAAATCAGTTTTTATATCTGAAAAGGAAAGACGTTACACAAATAAATAAAATTAGATCTTCACTATGCAAGTGATGGCTTGAGTTACATGGGAATGCAGTTTTTGAATGCATGGCAAATAATATATTGTAGTAGTCCTTCAGAAAGTTTGCAATAATTACTTTAAATTACTACTTTATAGCTGACAACTACATGGAATTTTGTTATGACCTCAAAACCTTTTAAATACTTGGCAAATTAAGAGGTGCAGTAGTTGCAGGATGTCGAAAAGCAGGTTTTTATTCTGGTGTGTGGTCAGTTTGTCTTCTATCACCGTTGAAACTTGCATTCTTATACAAATCTGTTACCGGTATCTTTTTGAAGTAATATTAAAATACACACACAATTTTGTTGATGTATTTAAAAATAAATTTAGAATTTAGCCATGTTTGCAATTTATTTTGCAATTTTACCATTTGATGTATTTCTAGGCCACTCCCAAGCTTGAAAACTTTTAAAGCAAAGAAATTATAATTATGGAATATTGTCTTATTGTGTACTCTTTTTAGATTTATGTTCAAGAAATTACATAATATAATGTAATGATCACCTGAATCTATTCCGACGGGGGATTTTTTTGACAAACGTTCATGTTTTACTTTAACCGTACACTTTCCACTTTTGTGGAACTTTCAAAAGTTATTCTTAAAATTGGTGATCTTTGAACTAGTTACGATTGAAGCCAATTAACTACTAACGAGTTACTTTCATCAAAGGCTACACCAACTTACCCCACCCTACAGATATCCAACAAATATCAACTTGTAAATAACATCTTGTAATAGATTCGTCTCCGTGTGCTCACATTTCATTAGTTTGAAATGTGCTTGAGCAGCAAAGTATTGTGAACTCTTGTTATTGGTTGCATATTTCAACAACCAATTAAGCTTGGCCACTACACAGATGAACAACCCGGCATGTTGAAGTAGAAAGTGTTCGGTGAGACACAACTTTACCATAATCTGGCAAAGAAAAGCGAATGACAGAAGATGTGAGAAATTGATTTCCTTATTCGGTAAAGAAAAAAATAACTGTGGTTTAAATGAGAGAAATGAAATACATTGATCACGAATATATGATCAAATAGACTTTTAGACAAACAAATTATACAACATGTATGCAAATTTATTTACATTTTGAAATAAAAAATCTAACTAAGACTTCTTTATTTGCAGAGGGCAATCATTACATAACCAACTTGCATAACATTTTTATAAGAATCACGGAATACATCCCAGTCATTATTAAAAAGTAGTTTACAAGGAGGGTATATAAAAGTAAGTGCGTAAATGCACAATAAAACTAAACTGTGACTGAGAACATTTTGAAATAACTAGTACATCAACAATGAACAATAATATTATAACATTAATACAAAATAAGTGAAATTAAAAAATTAGAATTAAATTAACTTGGCCTAAAATTAACTAAATTTAAATAGATGTTAAGAAAAACGTAATCGCCACCTATGAAGCGCAAGTTGGAAATAAACAAGGAACTCAAGATACAGCAAGGACATGCATATTGAGTTATCTGGAGGTTGACAACATAACCCAACAATGTTTATTCTCCTGCATTAAGAAGAGTATACGAGAGTAGTGCTGTAGGAGACTGATGAGCGTCGCACCCAAGCCTCTTAAGATGCAACTCTTTGTCTCTACAATCCGCTACTTGTATAGATAGCTCCAACATTCCCGACCCCACAGTCACCGTAGATCGTGGCTTGTCCGGTCGAGAGCGACCAAGGTAGTTTGCAAGAGTTTAAGGTCGCCGCGCGAGATTCCGCACCAGGTTGTGAGATGTGTGGTGACCTTGCCACACTGACCAGTACGACTAGCATCTGGCTGCCTGCAACTCACTCTCTGAATCCTGGTTATCTCAACTTTAACAATATATTGCACAGGTTGTGTTAAAATAACAAAGTGAATAGCCACTGAAAATATTTTATATCGTACATTTACATCGGTTAGCGATGCATCTATACGTCTTGTAACTTATAAAATAATGTTAGTGAAGGCTTATTCTGTTTTTAATCGAACGACCTTTCGTCTAGGCCTACGTTTATAAGTGCAATCTTTTAATCTTGCGGAAATATGGAAACCCTGTGTATAATTTACTCATCCTCTACAAATAATTGTTAAATAAACCTTATGTCATATAACTTGGGACGTTAATCTCAATTTGAGTGGTGAAAAGTTCTAGTCCTATTTGTTTAAATTTGACTCAGCATTTGAATCATTCATTAGTTTGCTTTTTAAGTAGTGATTCAAGTTTTTAAAAATTACTGGCCTAAGTCTCGAATACGCTAAGTGTTTCAATGAATAGAGTGTGTAGTTTTAGTTCTAAAAAGTTACTTTTTGTTTAGAAGTGTATACAGATACGAAGATGTTAATGTGCTGTAATTAACCGGGGGGGGGGGGGGGGGGCGAAGATAGCGTTAACTTCCCTAAACCCCCCTAGGAGATTCAAAGTACTTGTGAGGTGTAAGCTCTAAATAATCAAGCTCAACTCACGGACTGTGACACTGGTCGCGACTCCCAAGGACAAACAAGATCCTGGTGACTTTGTCTAACGTAGAGCGACCACCTTTCCCAAGTTTCCGCGTTCTCGAGCCTACCGTTCTCACTTCGTCGCCAGCGCGTGTTCGAAAAGTGTTCGTTTGTGATGGAGTCGGTGTGTTCCGGTGGATTAGCGTGGACGTCTTCTCGAACGGTTTTGATAATGTCGCAGCCGGGCGCGTTCTCAAAGCAGAGTTGTTTGTTGTCGTGTTTTGTTTCATGTCGTGAACACGCGACTGAAGATTTACTTTCCTCCTTGAATCTCTTTGTTTTGATCTATTGCTGCTGCTGCCTTCTAGAACTCTTCGTAATTCCGTGCTAGCATGCAACATTTTTTAAATGAAAATATAAAACAGGTAAAAACTTTTTTTAATTCTTTTGTTTAAAAATGACTGCGTTTTTTTTTTACTTTTTAACTTATTTTATTTTTTTTAAATTTTTAAAAATTTTTTTTTAAAAATTTTATTTTTAAAAAAAAATTTTTTTTTTTTATTTTAATTTATTTTTTTTCCCGAAAAAAAAACAGCCCGGGGGTTTGCGTTTTTTTATTTTTTGTAAACGAGGGGGGAAAAATTCATTTATAAAAAAAAAAAATGGAATTTTTTTTTTTTTTTTTTTTTTTTTTTTCCCCTTTTTTTTTTTTGTTTTTTCCCTTGGTAAAATATTTGTTGGTAATTTTTTTTAAAAATTTTCAAAACCCCTTTTTAGGAATCAAAAATTTTTTCTCAGAAAAATCGAAATTTTACGATTTTTTTCGATTTTAAAAATTTCTTCGACTTAACTCTACATGCTTTATCGATTGTAAGTTTTTTCACAGACTTTTTATGAATTGTATTTCGTGTAATTTGGGCGTACAATTTAATTTCTCATAAAATCGCAATTTACATTTTTTAAATTTCTTCTGCTTATACACCTACTCTTATCGATTATAATATTTTTTCACAGACCTAATTTTAAAAATTTAATATATTCGTGAAAATTTGTCGAAATCGAAAATTTATTTCTTATAAATTCTATTACGATTTTTTCCTTTTTAAATACGATTAATTAAAAAAAAAAAGTAATTTTTATTTTTTTTTGATTTAATTTTTAAAAAATTCAACAAAGTTCTGATTTTTTCACAGAACAACGAAATCCGCATAACACATGGCGTCAATTCACCAAATTACGCTCTCCAACAACGCGGGGACTTAAGCGTTTTCTAGTTAACACACATACAATTTAAACGTATACTTTTTATCAGATATTATTGTATGATAAAGTGCTACGATAAGTAATTAACTTACTACTGATCACGAAATGAAACTCCATGGGCATACAAAAATAATTTCAAATTTGGTGGAGGTGCCGGGTCGAATTGTTTTCATAAGTTTTTTCGTGTGATGAATTATATTTTGTGTTGCTGTATACTCTTTAACTTGTTAAAAATTACCAAAACACTCACATTATTTAATAATGTTGTACATCTAATAATGTGTTACTCAGGGACTGTTAGAGAAACAGTGTTGCGTAAGTGCACTTTAGTATACATTTCAGTATATATTTTAACGTGGTGCATGTGCTGCTCAAAAGTTTTGTATTCTTTATCCTACAACAGGATTATACCTACTTATTTCGAACGTGTGAAATGTATTCCTTAATTTATTTAACAAATACAGCTATTTTCAATATAATACATTTAACGAATTTTACACTGATTATACTATTTTAATGTACTGCTCATTTAAAATAGTACCATTTTACATTATTACAAAATATAATTAATTTACAAATAAACGTGACATGAGTTGACCTAGTGTTATGTTTTGTTTCCAGGCGAGAGCGTCGCCGACACGAGCACATCGTCGCCCGACCTGGCGAGCCCAGTGTCGCCCTGTCCGAAGACTGTGTTGTCCACCCCTAGCCCGGCACACAGAGACAGGTAACATGTTACAAACTTACAACTACTTGCAACTCATCACGAGATTAACAGAATGGACAATTTCGAAAATATTTACGTTTTTGGTGGAGGTGCCGGGTAGAAATTTATTTTTTGTCTTTTTGTCTTTTTTCGTGTGCAATACTACTCAAAATCATAGAAAATTTAGTGTTGTTACCAATGTAAAATTGTAGTTAGGTTTATTTGAAAAGTACTAGATCAATTTTTGGGGAAAAAATTGGTGGAGGTGCCGAGTAGAATTTGTTTTTGGTGTGTTTTCGTGTATTATTATTATTATTATTATTATTATTTTATTGGATGTATTTCATACAAACTCGGTTAAAACCGGAGCTAACATGTTGTACGGACTTACGTCAAGTACTTCCATGTGTACCTATTACATACATAATTACTTTTGTCTTAACTCTAACTAAAATAAGTCATTTATAAATTCTAATATTGTTTGTAGATGATGTTATTATTATTATTATTATTATTATTATTATTATTATTATTATTATTATTATTATTATTATTATTATTATTATATTTCTTAATTAACAAAATTATTTTTGGGACCAATGAAAAATTTACATAATTTATAAAGTATTAGGCGTATGCAGGGGTCGAAATTAACGCTCGCCCGCTCGCCCGAGGCTAGTGAAACTTTGCTTGGGCTAGTAAAAATCTCATTTCACTAGCCCGACGGGCGAGTACTTTTTCCAGAGTTCCCAATTGCCGTTAAAAAAATCTTAATATTTCCCGCCCGTAACCTAACGAGTATCCAGTAGTTGTGCTACCTAGTATGGAAAATCGTTCTAAATATGTAAACAAAATAAAAATCTCTTAATTTTGGCTAATATTATTAATATTTTTGTGAAAATTGTTTCCGGTTACTCTCTAATTCCCCACACCCACACATCAAACCCTGCGAATATTGTGATTTTAGAGGAGTCACTGAGGCTTCCGCGGACACGAGTTTAGGCGCACAGCTTTCTGTTTTTTCCTTTTTTTTTGAGTTATCGGCTTATAACATTTTATAAAATTTCAGCATAATGTAAATAGATAGAGAATAAATTAATGATTTCCAGTACGCGTATACCTAAATTATTCAATCAATTTTGAATTAAAAATTAGTGAAATAGACGTAATTTACTCCATTTTGATCAACTCGGGAATTTCTTCCAAGTGTACAATTTTTAAGGCAAATTTGCATACTGCATATCAACGTTTAAGTGGGAACGCGCTGGTTAATTTGGTTTTATCTTAAGATAAATTGTTTAGTCCAGAATTGAAATCCGTTTTGAATTTCCCATTTTTCACGTTTTGGACTTCTGTCTCGCAATGGATTTCAATAATTAAGTGCACATATCAATATAAAAGTACATTATTAACATTCATGCAAAATTTGGTAAAGATATTACCAACTGTTCATCAGAAATAATCAACACCATTTGAACCATTTGAGTTGGGCCAAACATTCACGTTTGATCATTTTATATCAATATGACCTATTTGATTGCGGGCTAGTAAAAATGCTCTCAGGCTAGAGGACTATTGCTGCCATTAGCCCGTAGGGCTAGTGGCAAATAAAGTTAATTTCGACCCCTGGGCGTATTCAATTGTATATTCAATAAAACATTACGATATTACATATTATATATCATCATTCATCAATATCATATCAATCATCATTTATCATTTTATATTTTTTATTTATAATATATATATATAAATAATTTATTTATATTTATTTATTTATATATTTATATTTATTTTTTATATTTTGATATTGATATTGATGAAGCGATGATATAATGATACAATTATTACAAGTTCAGTTGAATATTAAAACTCTTCTAAACAACTTCTCTTCCTCCACAATGCACTCCACTCGGATATCGTTCTGTTAATGAATAGAAATCTCCCAATGTCCTGAAAGTATAAGTTAAACACCGTCCTGTACGCGTGACTTGTTCTTGTTCCAGGTCGTCTCCCGACTCTGGTCAGTCCGAACCCTCCCGTCGCGAGGACCAGCTCCTCCCGGTGAAGAAGGAGGAGGACGAGGGCGGACAGGTGCGCAGCGCGGAGCCGCAGGCCAAGGACGGCGGCGACGACAACAGCGTGTTCGACGGCGGCGGGACCAACAACAACAACAACAACGACGTCGCCGAGCCCCCGCAGCACCAGCAGCAGTGTCACGTGATCCAGAGCCCCACGAGGCAGTGCCCCCAGGACCCCCCACCGCGCGAGGTGATTCAGAACCACAGGCCACTCGAGGTCGTGCAAGTGAAACGCGAAGTGATCCAAAACAACCCCCAGCGCGAAGTGATAATACAAAGTCCCCACCGCGAGGTGATACAGAGTCCAATGGGACAAAAGACAATCGGGCCGTGTCCAAGTCCGGGACAACAACGTGTACAGGGTGGACAATTCACCGCGCCCGCGCAACGTGACCAGAACAGCCCCCACCTTCAGCAGCGATCTCTGGGACCGTGCCCCAGCCCCAGTCTGAGGCCGGCCATGAGCCAGCAGCAGAGGCATCCGAGCATTCCCCCACCGAACTTCTGGATGACGTCCCCCCAGGCGAACAACGCCGCCGGGTGTCGCATCAACGGCGTCCGACCCGAACTGATCGGCGGCAACCTCAACTACTCATCCCCCAGCCCCTCCCCCGTGATCCACCACGACATGAAGTCCCCCATGACCCCGGCCCCCCGGTCCCCCGTCAACCAGGCGCTGAGGCCGACGCCGACGGTCATCATGGGCGAAGCGGGGGGTGTGCGAACTATGATCTGGTCTCAGCCGCAACAGGTGATCGCGACGACGATCGAGTCGCAACATCAACAGCAGATGTTGTCGATAGCGACGGCAGCTTCGACGTCGACGTCGTGTTGGTCGACGTCGTCGTCGTCCAGTGGGAACGGGGGGATCAGCAACGAGGAGACGGCCGCTCAGCTGTTGCTCACCCTGGGACAAGACCTCCATCCTCACAACAACGGTAGGTGCTCGCATCATCAGTAGCTTCCTTAGGGGTAAAGCATTCCCGATCCCAACTGAGATTTTTTTTTAATTTCTGGATGGACATCCATATTATAATGAAGTCGTTAATGTAGTATTTTATAAACCATGGGCTGGATGTTGCCACGCTTAAGCCGGCCACAAATTAAACAAAGACAGCTCAGCTTCAAAACTGTAGACAATGTTGATGCAGGGCGTGTCGAATAGCAGGGCAGGTGAGCTCGTCGTCCGATTCAATAAAGTGATCAAAGACAACAACACTGCCCTACGCCCAATTTGCAGCCGGCTTTAAGCGAGTCAAGAAATACTACTTTACCATAACCCTACTCCCTACATTTGCCAAACTGTAAAGGACCTAACTATTGCTAAGGTTTCTGACAATAAATTTAATTGAATTTGTGTATTAATGGGCAATAACCTGTTTAAAGAGATCTTTTCAACTAAGTTATTTGTGGATGACGGTCACTTTTCATCCGAAAAACGTTCACTTTGTACTATTAGTTACCAGTGGTGAATCCCCATGCCCCTGCCTCTGCCCCCGCCCCACTCTTCCTTATGATCCGTTTTAACTAATTATTATTTTGATTGCATGAGAAGAGGTTGTAAAAAGAATTTTTAATTTTTCAAAATGTAAACTTAAAATTATTTCAATTCATAGAAATTCTGGACTTTCTGATACCTATATCTAACTTCCAATATTGTTTATTCAAAATTCAAAATTAAGTAAAGTTTTCATTGGAAAACAATCCTTCTTTGTCGCTTGTCCGCCTGATTTAGGATAATATGGTCGAGATTCCATCCCTGTAACTAGATTAGAAAAATATACTTTTGGTGGAGGTGCCGGGCTGGAGCTTGACGAACCCATCATAAAATAGAGCCTTTGCTAGCTCGTCAGTAACTAGAAAAACTGGTGAAGTGATTGATAATCAACTACAATTTTAAACTTTTATTAAGATCAAAATTAGCTAGAGATGTATTCAGTTTCAAACAAACTTGGATAACATTCTCCTAGAGTTTGCCGGCTTGTGAATGTGCGAAAGAAAATAATTCGGTCTTCTTCTAGGCTTTACGGTTTGAATCAATATTACTTTGATCACATAGCCTACTGATACAAATTGTCAAGTAAAATAATAATTACTTTTCTCACTTTGTATTGTCTTTCCAATCACCACCAGTCTTAACTGGCATTGTCCTGATCCCCAATGTAATATTGTTATTGATAATAATCTATCATGTATATTATTACTGTTTTTCAACAACAAAAAGTTCTTATTAGAGCAAAATGTTTTGATAGTATTAGAATGATTTAAGCAGTTAATATTAATTATAGTATTTATGTATATCTTGATCCTCCCACACCCAACAAAACATTGGATTGGGGGATCAGTGCACTACTCCATGTTATTATATTTGTCTACCATCTTATGTGCCGGCCAGCCATGCCTGGCACAACCACAGCCTCAACCTCTTCCTTGTTCACGTCACCGATGGTCTGTACAATAGTTCATTTCATTGCTTACAATTTATCCACAATCTTTCTGCTTCCACTTCATATCATACCTCGTTTCTCAACACTGTTATTCGCCTCATCCAACCACATCTCTCTTGGTTTAAATTAAATAAATTTAAAATACATTTTATTTTTATATAATTTTTAAAATATGAAAGTTTAATTATATTTATTTGTTCCAACATTTTCGTGGTTCCTCTCAAACAATACCTTGTGACTTATGAAGAGGAGACTTTACTGTTTCAAGGTTTGGGTATGATCGCGATGATGCGTGGTCAAGGTTCAAAGGGGGACGTAGCCTGTAATTCGTGGTCGGCATCTGTTATCACAGCAACTCCGAGCCGGCCCACCTCCCAATTCCAAGCCCCGCTAAACATGGAGAGGCTCTGGGCCGGGGACCTCACCCAACTACCCGCCTCGCAACAGATGACCGCGCTCAATCTCACCTCCTCGTCGCAACAGCCCCAACTGAACCTCGCGTGGGCCCAGCAACAACAGCAACTACAACATCAGCGAGGCCTCGGGGAGAAACCACTGCCTCCTGTGATGACGATCACTAACGACCACCACCACGGCGAGGCGGATCCGGAGGAGGACGAACAGCCGATGATCTGTATGATCTGCGAGGATAAGGCGACGGGGCTACACTACGGAATCATCACCTGTGAAGGGTAAACCGAAACGTCTTAATCATCCCTCTTGATCTAATATCTTTGAGTATATTCGCGAGGTAGAGACTCCACACTATCCGATGTTGTAAACCGCGTCTTACCGCCGAACATACAGCTCTGAAAATGATGCACTGTCAGCCATGACAAAATTATACTACCTGACTAGCATATGTTTTATGGATAAGTGCAGCAGATAAACAGTCGATAGTGCCATAAATTAAACTTGTATGCTCGATGCAATATATAGGGTTTCTTTGTGAATAAATTTTCCATTCAATGTAAAGTACTCTTCCGAAATTCAGACAAGAGTGTATAATCTCCATTTCTTTCCGGGATGTTAAACCTTAAACATAACGCTTTGTCCAAATATTCCCGTTGTACAACTCTAGTTATCAAACTAAACTTTATTGCCCGGAAACATGTTTTGGTTTTCATTCTTATTTTAGATCCAATGTCACTGGTAAGTTTTCCAAATCTTGAAAAATTCATAACAATCGTTCTTCCATGTCTGTCCTTTATCTGGTTGTAGCAATAAACTGTAACACGGTTCTTTCATAAGCATCAAAAGCTATCAAAACTAGAGGAGAAAAAATCTGAGCATTGAGCTCATAAAAATAAGCAATATTAGCATGAGCACCATATTATTTATGTTGCTCATTCTAAATTGTTATGTTTTAATTATTAAGAAATAGATTCAGTACATTCTGAAATCAGGGTCAGATCAAAATATGATTTCTTATGAAAGAACCTATTTTAATGTAAATAACATTTTCCCTAATGGCATTTTATTGGTTCATTCTCTTCAAAAGTTCTTTCACAAAATAAAATGCATTGGTGGTATGAGGATGGCAAGGTGAACTGTGATTGGTTGTTTCTAGATGTAAGGGTTTCTTCAAGCGAACGGTTCAGAACCGTCGGGTTTACACGTGTGTGGCGGACGGCAACTGTGAAATAACCAAAGCGCAGCGGAACCGATGTCAATATTGTCGTTTCAAGAAATGCATAGAGCAGGGTATGGTGTTGCAAGGTTGGTATTACATTGTAAATACATAAAGCACATTGTTTAAACGAGATTTCAGTCGTATTACTATGGCTTCTTTCTTGTTTTAATATACGTTTTCTGAAAGTCCCTTCAACATTCTGTCAAGGATTTGGTTTACAAATGTAACAGGGTTGGTAAACGATCATACTAAAACGTTTACATTGTGCTTATTCATAATGGTAAAAATTCTTCTTTACACTTTACTCTTTCAATTCAACGCAGTAAATAAAAATAGCTTTGATAACTAATCTATATTTTCACTGTCAGGTTTGGTATTGTTTTCAAATTTCATACAACATCTTGGTATGTTTAAATCTGTTTGCTACTGTGTGTCAAATCCCTTAAATCACACTGTTGGTTTCAGGCATTCACCAACGACATTACGATGATTCCTCGTGTATTCATGAAATTAATATTTTCTTGATTTCCTTACTTGGGTAACACTCCCAATTGTAAAATATAATTGAAAGTATTAAATACGATCCACAAATAAAATATTAAATTAATACATTCAAAGCAATTGGAACTCAATCTTAAATATTGCAAATTGAGTTTTATAATATTATTACGTTTTAAGACCATGCCACAATTTTTGCTGTGAAATTTTTCTTCACATTAGTAGTTGTGTACCCTTATAAATCCAGCAGTGATTGTGCACATTTTGAGTTGGAAATTGTTGCAATTAGCATTATTGCCATGATACATTCATAATCATTGTTTCCACATAATGTCTGTACGTATTTTCCAGTCACCACCTTTGAATTTCTCTGCAACTCTATATGCAAGCAAAAAACTTACTTCCTTTTATTTAGCTTGATTTTGAGTTTACTTTTAGGTATAGTAAATCACTCATGTTAATCATTTACTTGTACTTTAGATATCACTGGCTATATTTTGCACAAGTCTACCTGTGAACCGTACTTGTAATCAATATTCTAACCCATGTGATCTTGTATGTTAGCTGTGCGGGAAGATCGGATGCCGGGCGGACGGAATTCTGGAGCGGTATATAACTTATACAAGGTATAGGTAGAAATGACTTCTTAGTTCATATATACACACTTGTCCGCATTTGGATTGAGTTTGTACGTATGTATTTGTTTTACTTTTAAGATTGGAACTAAATCTCATTTGCAAAATCTCTCTGATTTGCTAGGATTAATGTGTAAGAATGTCTGGTTGCCTGCATGAAGTAATAACACAATGCATTATTTACTTACAGACTAAAATTAAGTTAATATTTATTAATGAATGTATTAATTTTAATTGGATTATTGTTTAGGCATTATTACAGCTTGCAATAAAATATAATGGGTTTTCCCTTTAATTCTATGCAAGACACATTAGCATAATAATATAAGGACACCTGATTGTTGATTGTTTGTTTGTAACCAGTTTCATCTCACATATTGCAGGGGGATTGTGTACAGAGTTAAACTATACAGTTGTACATCATCGTGGAACCCTGATTCAATAATGGACCACATTAGGGTACCAAATCATAATTTTAATGTGTTATTGTACTGGGTTTGTACTTTCAAACGCAACATGTCACAGGTGAAATCTTGCTTCGCTACTGAAAATGACACTGAAGTCTTAATTTAAGTAACCATTGAAGACTTGCACTGATTTATCAACATCTTTATTTGGTGTATTGATTATTGTGTTGGCATAATCATGTTTTAATTATTTACTGTGTGAGTCAACTGATCATTACAAACCTTTTATTTCAAGCATCCTTATTTATTCAAGTGACAGATTCAATGTATAGTATAAAGGTAGAAATAGTATCTCATAAACTGGCAATTCTTCAGCTGGTGGCATGTAAGTTATCATCAACTCATGTATGGAATTTGTTATAAGAAAATATCAGAATGGTAAAAAGTTGTTTGCATGAACATTAAATTATTAAATTTTAAGTTATAAAGTTTGTAATGAAATTAGATAGCAATTATCCAACTAAGCACTTATTTAGTATATTATCAAATACAATGTGTTTTCTGTTCTTTACTAAGGTGAAGTATAAGAAACATAAGAAGGCCGCTAAGAACGGTCAACTGAAAGCGTCCCCGATGGATAAACAGAAGTCGTTGATCGCTGAACATGGCCTCCCACCTCATCTCATTAACGGAACCATTCTCAAAACCGCTCTCACCAATCCCAGCGAGGTAAATAACCACTCTGATCTATCTTAATATTGGGCTGAACTGAACAACAGGTGGGAATGGTTATCTCTGCAATTCGAGCTTTTGACATTTGATACAAAATAATAAAGCAACCAAACAATCCTTTAAAATCATGTGCTGAAGTAAGTATGATATTAAAAAATATGCATTTATTTTTTAATAGCTATTTTCTTAAATACTAGTAATGTTTAAACACTTTTCAGTACTTACTTAACAGCTCTAGAAAAAAATGGGTACTTAACATACGTAAGAATTGTATTTATTTAATATCCTTCCAATTCAGTTATAAAAACTGATATACAAAGGAGGACAATGAAATTGTTTTTTATTTTTAATTTCAGGTTACTAATTTATACAATTTAAAATCCTATAGTATCTCACTTAATATGTTACATTTATATATGTTACACATACAACATCTTTAAAACACGCAGTGGTTTCTAGGTAATTCATCTTACTTTGCCAAAGTGAGGGCAAATACATAATGCAACATTTCACTCTGGTGACCTTTTACCGGAAAGTGAATTCAATTGTAACATGCAAACTTTCTATTACTCTAGCAAAGAGTTGTTAGACAAAGACTTTCACTTATGATTCTTCGTTCTCAAAATAAGTTACTTTCTCTAAAATCTTTCTGTCATTCATCAGCAAAGATGAACTGAAAGTAAAATTAAACAGATAAATTTATTCTTTAGTAGAGTGCATTAACCTCTATTTTAAAAAGGTACCGGTACTTGAGTATATTATGCATTGTAGAAAAGCTGCCAGTGTTTTTTGATTTGTTTTGTTTAACCAGTTGGTGTATGTCATTTTTAAAGTGGTCGAATGAAATTCATAATAATTTTATTTTTATGTTTTACTATAATTTATTATTCAATATTATTGAATTGAATTGTGCAAACATTATAATAATGTATAACAAATAATATCTTATTTTTTTCTTTCGACTTCTGATGCTGCAAAAAAGTTAAAATACTAACTCAAGAACATCCTATCAATGTCCTTCCAAATATTTAAAAATCAATAAAATATCTTTATCAATAAAATAAAACCGTTAAACTTAAAACAGACTTTTGTAAGTCAAATCTTTCAGATTTTTGTAATTAACTAAAAAGTTATCTGGATAGAAATAATTTGAAAATATTGATTTTTTTACCATCCCCCAAAATAAAGTTAGTCTATGAAACAGTGATAAAGATAGTGCTATTTTTGCTTTGTTAGGTTGTTCATTTACGTCAGAGGTTGGACAATGCAGTGAGTTCATCAAGAGACAGGACGTTTACTATTGAGGTGACGCTCAACATGATTCAGGCCCTCATCGATTGTGACGAGTTTCAAGACATTGCCACATTAAGGGTAAGTAAGCACATTAGGATTTTATTTTATTATATTCTATTGTTTTTGTTGTTTTTGTTATTTTTAACATGTAACTCATTCACCTTTGAAGATTACTATATTGGCTATATTTCCAATGCTCATTTTTGGCACTACTATAATTTAGTGTTATTATATTAGGAAACCAAATTTATTTATTTCATCCAGTCATCCAGTGTCATTCAATGTGATCTAGTTTGTATTTTAATGTGCTTTCAAGCTTAATCATTTCATTGGATGAGCGTAGCGAGCGAAGCGAAGATTACATTTCACTACACTGGAGACAAAAATCCGATTTTTTTTTTTTCTTTCTGTATTTTTGTCTGTTTGTTAGCACAATTCCGGCTAACCGATACTCCAATTGCGATGAAATTTTATGGAGGCCTTCAAAATCTCTGAACTTAGAACTGCCACGTTTTTGAGCGCCATCGAAAAATTATTTCTCATAAAAATCGCAATTTTACGATTTTTTTATTTTGAAAATTTATTTTACTTATAACATCTACATGCTTTATCCGATTTTAATGATTTTTTTCACAGAACCTTAATTTTATGAATTTAGATATTTGTGTGAAATTTGAGCACAATCGAAAAATTATTTTCTAATGAAAATAGAAACTTTGTGGGTTTTTTCTTTTTTTAAACAATTTTTTTACTTATTACACCTACATGCTTGATCCTATTGTAATAAGTTTTTCACAGAACCTAATTTTTTAATTTATATATCGTGTGAAATTTGAGCGCAATCGAATAATTATTTCTTATAAAAATCCCAATTTTTTTCTTTTTTTTCTTTTTTAAAATTACGATTAATTAAAAAAAAATTAAATTTAAGTTTATTTTTTATAAAATTTAATTTAATTTAAAAAAAATTTGAACTTAGTAATAATTTTTTCACAGAACAACAGAATCCGCATGGCACTGGCAGCTCAATGCACCAATTACACTCATCCAACAACGCGGCGGGACTTAGCGTTTTCCTAATAATATATATTGTGGTTCAATGATATTTGCATTTCACTCTAATTAATGTGACATTCAAACTTTACTATGCTTCTCTTTATTTAACTTTGGTGGATCAAACAAATAACTATTTTAGCTAGTATTAGTTTTTTTGTAGTTAAGTGCATTTAAAAAATAACTCTTAGCATAATTTTAAAAACTAAGTAAAATAAAAGTGATTGATTTGTATAATAATTATTGTAACATGATTGTTTGCCCTTTTTCAAATGTTTGTAACTAGTACTTGAGAAATCTAGTTAATTCTCATGAAATGATGAAACACTTAACCAGAATACAGAACTCAGTACGAACTTTATATTATCATTGCTGATCAATGTCGATGCATTGTTTAGAACCTGGACGAGTTGCTGGACCACAAATCCGATCTCTCCGAGAAGCTGTGCCAGATCGGAGACTCGATTGTGTACAAGTTGGTGCAGTGGACCAAGAGACTTCCCTTCTACCTAGAGCTTCCCGTGGAGGTCAGAACACTCTTCTTGTAGCAGGTTTAACCCGTTAGAGGGAGCTAAACCGCGGCTTCCTACTTTACAAAAATATATTACTTTTCCCTTAATTTGACATTTTTTTAAAAAAATCATAGATTATGATATTAGAGTATTAGAGTAATTTTTATTCACTTGCCCTTGACCAATACATAGTATAAGTATACACACATTATCTTCTTATGAGAGAGATATTAGAGTGAAGTGAATAATTATTAATATTAACATAGGTTAATAATAATATTAATGTACAAAAAATGAAATATAACTGAGCTAGGCCTCAAACTCTGTAATATAATAATTGATTGATGAATAGATAGGTAGGTATTTCTATTTATGTTACATTACTTTTCATGCAGAGAGATATTCATTGAGTGAGTAGAAACTTTTGGATTTTAAAAATGATTTCATGCTGGACTTAAAAGTTGAAATGGAGGGACAGGTTCTTGTATTGTTTGGTAGCTTGTTATATAGAGTTAAATATATAGAGTAAATTGTATGTTTTGGGTTCCAAATAAAGAAAAGAAAAATTAAATTTCTGTATTTATCCGATTATTGGCCTTGGGTATATTTAAAATTATTAAATTTTTGAAGTGGGGTGTGGCTGTAATGTGAAGCCATTTGTCAATAGTATTTATAGTATACTATTTATAAATTTGAGTCGTCAAAATAAGGATGCAACCTTTAATCAAGTAAAAACATATACTATTCCCAAAGTTTCTGCAAGGACAAATCATTTTAATTAAACATAAATTTGAATTGTCCGAGTTTGTATTAACAAGGGCCTACTGCAATGATAATACAATTATAACAATAACATGTGTGTACTGTATTCTATGCTTCAGGTTCACACAAGGCTTCTAACGCACAAATGGCACGAGCTGTTAGTTCTTACAACGTCAGCGTACCAAGCGATCCACGGAGCGCACAAACTTACCTCAACGGGATCTGACGGGACGGAGGCTGACTTCACGCAAGAGGTGCGTTGTATTGTATTTGAAGCCGAATTTATTTTAAGGTAGATAAGATGGTTAGAAAAAATAGATAGGTAGATAATATTATATAAAAACATGAGCTTAAGATGTGCATTGTTATGAACCAAACTTTATTTGAAAAGTATCTAGTTGAATAAAAAATAAAAAATAATCACAAAAATATAATTTTTTAGTAAAAGTTAAAGCTAATCTTTGGAATTTTATTTATTTTATTTGTTAGCCGTTGATGGTTCAAAACCTAATAATAATAATAAACATGCATGTATAAACTTCGTTAAACTAAAAATATATACCCCTTGTTAACTTATGTAATAAAATAGTAAAATATTATTTACAAAGTTAATGTACTTTCAGATTTGTAGATAATAGAAAGTTGGAGTCCTGTTAAATATATTTATATAATATATAGATAGTTTATGAAGTAGTAAATCATTGTTGATAATAAGCACCACAATAGGTTCAAAGTTCTGTCTATTTCCACAAACTAAATTTGATTTTATTCCATTATATTTTCTTGTTACAGTATTGCTAATTTTGTTGTATCTCTCCTCTCTTAGGTATCGAATAACCTTTGCACGCTACAGACCTGTCTGACGTCAATGATGGGTCGACCAATCACCATGGATCAACTCCGACAAGACGTTGGTTTGATGGTCGAGAAGATCACTCACGTCACATTAATGTTCCGGCGCGTGAAACTCCGTATGGAGGAGTACGTGTGCCTAAAGGTTATAACCATGCTCAACCAAGGTGAGTCAATTCTTTGATTGTCAATTCAATTTTATACCTAACAAACTTAGAACCCAGATAAATCCAAGAAAAACAATAATGATAGAACAATATATTTTTAGTAGAACATTACCTTCTATGTCTATTTATTATTTTCTTTACATTTGTGATATCTCATGGTAGGTACCTGAATTTCCCACCATCAAACTCTGCTCAGATGTCAATACAAATTAGGGTTGAGATAGGTTAAACGTTTAGGGGTCGGGTAGAGGTTAGTTCGTCTTAAGGTTAACCGTAAGTAAATTAAACAAACATTAAAAAATAAAAAATGCGGGTAAGCCGCGGGTAAACTTCCGACGCCGTTATTACGGATTTTGCGGAAACAGACCGCCAGAATAATGGCGCGTAAATATTTTACATAGTGGTGCTATATTTTTACGTCCGATGTTTACAATTGACGTCAAACTGCGCAATGTACATTGTTCCTTACGACGCGCACTTGCTGCTACTGACAAGGTCACACTTGATCATCTGCCACCAGCAAAGTGCCGTGCAAAGCCGTGGGTAAAGCACCGTCGCCGTCATTGCGGGTTTTGTGGAAATAGACCGACGGAAGATGGAGAGTGAAATTATCGATAGCGCGTCCCGTAAAAAAAAACGCGGCTAACCTTTTAAACGTGATTCGTTCAAGGGGTGAAATGTTTAGGAAACTACCCGTTTTTTCCCCATCTCTAATAAAAATCTACCCATACAGTACAACATTCTGTACTAGACTGTTCCAACAATTTGCAGTAAAAACAAGTACATTTATAATTAGACCCGGCACCTCCACCAAAGATTATAAGCCTGTACACATAGTACATGAAATGTAATTTGCACTACTATTTATTTATTATTCTCTGAAAATCAAAGTTGTTTTAGGTAATGAAGTGCTCTGCATCAGCTTTGAGAAAAAGTGAGCATGTTTAACCAGATCACAATAAAAAAAGTTTTGTATTTGTGTATTGTATTTTTTTATAATTTCTATTTGATTCATTTTTAAAATTTAATTTCACAATTTTTATATACTTTTCAGCACTTCATTTTATTTGTTGTCCTTTTTCGTAGATCAGTTTTAAAACTGAATAGGATAAACATTATACTAAAAAAATAACCATACTCATGGACTCATGGTACTCATGGTCATTCCGCAGGCCGTGGCGGTTCTAATGAGCTGGAGGCTATTCAAGATCGCTACATGACGTGCCTCCGATGTTTTGTTGAGCACCACTTTCCTCAACAACCCACCCGCTTCCACGAACTACTAGTCCGACTGCCCGAGGTAAGCTAGCTATGTTGTTACTCGTTGTATGTAGATCATCATTTTAAACTGCCATCTAGCTGTTGGTTCTCTTCAGATAAAGTCGTTTTCAATAATATGAGTAATGCTGTTATAGTATGTCCAATATTGTACTTTGTACCCTTGCTGACGTTACGTTTCATCTGTTCACAGGTTCAGTCTGCAGCTGCCTTGCTCTTAGAGAGCAAAATGTTCTATGTCCCGTTCCTGTTGAATTCTGCGATTCAGAGATAGTACAACGAGGTACCGGGTAGCGGAAACTACCGTCAACCAGCCAAGAAGAGACATCGCTCCGACAGTAGTGGGTACGGGCTGAAAGACGTTCCTCAGTTCGGTGATCGAGTGCAGTGCACGGACATACCAAAGCACTCGGAACTACACACTGAAAGCGCAATAACTGACGAATGTAAACTAGCAGAATTTTTCCCAAAGAATATTTTGAAAAAATTCATATTTTGAAAATATGATTGTGCACCAGAAAAGTGATGAATGACCAACCACAGTTACCATTTTGTTTTACTTATGTAAATTGAATCAAAATAAGGAGACGTGAACCATCCTTAAGGTTCAACATGAGAAACAAGTGTTTTGCACCATATTTTGTAACTGAATTGCGTAACTGGTCACTCACCATAACATCAGTCAGTGTAAGCTAGAGCTTAAGGGAATGAATGACAGTTTGCAACGTCATATGCTAAGCTTGGGGCTGAGACCTAAATCCTTATTCCTTTAATCTATTTACAAGATCTCTTTAAGTTTCCTGACTCCTATGTATTGTTACCACGGCACCCCGAGCTGCCTTTTTGTTACCGCAAGATGACTGAACCCCGCGTGAACCGGTTCACCCAAGTGGCTCCAAGGACGATGTTCGACGGACGCGGTCCTATTGGAAACAAGTTACCAGTGTGAAGCAGATGTAGTTAATGTTTACTAAAATACTATACAAATAGTATAAAGATGTTCCTTTTGTAAAAGTAATTTTTTTTCTTTTTGAATGAAAACATTTAGTGTGAATGCTAATAGTAGTTTTAAGTTTTTCTTCAAAATCTATTTTTCCTTAAGGGCAGGGATTGGTCAAAACAATCGGGATGAACCCTGTGACCAACAAAGTTTTTGCAAGGTGATCTAGAACTAGTTGCAAGTACAAAAATGGAACTGTGAAAATTTGTAATTGTTTCTTTTTTATGTAATATGGCATTATAAGCTACAATTATCAACATCGTCAGTATTGTAAAATTAATATTTAGAGTTTAACTTTCTCGTATCGAAAAATCGTAATTGTTCTCGTCTTTATATAAGCAGTTAAACTTTAAACCCATTGAGAACTGCTGAACGTCTAGCATTCTTTAAAGGCGGAATATGATCGAACACACAACTTCTTTAGCAGATAGAACTTTTACAAGTTATTTCTAGAAGTATCATCTTTATGAAAAAATGAAATATATTAATACATATTGCAGATTTTTTATAATATATTTGGAATATTGTGATTTTGGAAGAAATATGTAAGAAGACCTGTTCTTAATACTATCTAGAAGTGTGTGGCATAGTTTTTATTATTTTTTAACACTGCTCTGCTTTAATATCGTGTTTTAGCGTCTTCTTTCAAATACATAATACATGCTTGTTTTATATCAAGACATTTGATACAGTGCAGCCTTTTTTATGAAGACAACACTGTATTAAAATTGGTTGAGAAGGAGAACGCCAGTGATCACTAATATCAAAACACACATATAGCTCAAAAGTGTATTTTGCATTGCTACCTGGTTAGCAATAATGAGCGATAATGCCTAACAAAACAGCTACGAACATCGGGTGCACGCAATATTGGCAACAACCATTACTTGTCACTTTAGGATAGAAATTCTCCTTGATTCACTCACCTCACATGCCACCCTCTAGTGGTCCTAGTTCCATCCACAGCACACAACATCACCTGATTTTTCTCTCGTTATAATGTTGCCATTTATCGCTGGCTATGTTTGTGTTTTTGATGTTGGTGTAGCTGTTATTCTTGTTCAGTTGGTCAACCTGAAGAAATACACACATGGTGCTAAGTCGTAGAAGAAACGTTTATTAAATAAATTTCAATCTTGACGACTCTAAAATCTATGGAGATCAAGATAACAATGTATTATAAAGAGTGTGAGCTATGAAACGGCTCGTTCGTTGCCTTGGGGTTTAAAGTCCGACCCAAAAAGCTTTATAAAATTTATTTTTAAATTTATATACTTTCAATGTCAATGTTTGTCTAATTTTGTCCCTAATATTTTATATAGATTTATATAGAAACATAGAAAAATTTTTTAAAAAAAATACGAGAGTTGATAAAAATATTTCGAGCTTGGGCATTTGGGGTAAATGTTTTTGTCGGTTTCTCTTTGGTGAACTTTGGCATAGCAACTAGCACAATAATCCAAGCAGCACAGACTTTTTTGTCACATTTGTTTGTAGTAATTTAAATCATGGGTCTGCAATCTCCATTAGGTACTCAAGAAAATGTATGATTTGTTTATCATTACTTGTAATTATTTACCTTCTTACAGAACAAAAATTCTGTACACAGTCATCATTGTTATTAATATTTTATTAGTATGATTTATGAGTTTTGTGATTTTCTTTTCTTCTATGTGTTGGCCATATTTACCTGTACACGCACATTTATGTATCTACATGAAAACATGTAACTTTACTGTTGTATCAAAACATAAAACGTAATTTCCTGAATTTTCTGTTTATGTCTATCTGTAATGTGCTTCTCATTCTGTATTTATTGTTTTTATAAAAAATAAAAAGGGACAAAAATTTTAAATTTTTGATAAATTAATGTCCATTTTATAAAAAAATAATTTTTCCCATTTTTTACGCCCAAAATTTTCTTACTTCCCGCACAGTCGGGGCCTTGTTTGTTTTTTTTTTTTGGCCAAAAAGGGAAAAATTTGCATTGAAAATATTAAAAAATTTAAATTTTTAAAACTTTTTTCTTTTTTCCCATTTTCCCAAAATTTTAAAAAAGAAGGAAAAAGTGTTTTTAAAATTTTCCCTTTAAAAGGTTTTTAAAAAATTAAAAGGGGGTTAAAAAACCTTTGTTTTTTCCCTTTCTATTCCTTTTAAAAGGTTTTAAATTACATGAATTTGGCCAAAATTTGGTGTATTTTTTTTTTTTTTAAAAATCAAATTTTTTTTCCTTTTTTTTTTAAACTCTTTTTTTTCTTTTTTTTTTTTTTTTTTTTTTTTCCCTTTTTTTTTTTTTTTTTTTTTTTTTGGCAAAGGTGTTATGTTTCTATCGGTTTTTTCTTCACCATACACTAAAGTAGGTAAATAGTGTGTTTGTGAGGACAGTTGCATTATTGTACTTAAAATATTTGAAACTTGTACATGAAATTGTTTTAGCAGCTTGCAGGACATTGGATGTTGGTGATACAACAGGTGAGTGTCCAATGCGACCGACAACGGCGACAAGGGTAGCTCATCCGTAATGCTTGTTAATCTTGATTTGGGGGGTTTGATGCTCGCCCCCCCTGCCCAGAAATCCAAAACGGGTTTTTTCTCTACGGTTTATCTACAGGAAAAACCAGGGGGTACCCCCAAACCCTTTATACTTGGCTGAGCCTGTATACTACCTGTGCCACACAATGTTTTTGTAATAATTGCACAAATAAAAATGAAATGAAAAATGAAAAAAATCATATCCCGCGGGTGGCGGTGTCCTCTTTTGTAAATCAGTTTTTTAACTGAATAGGATAGAGTATAGACATAAAATAAATACATTTTATTTTATTTATTTATTTATTTACGATTATTTAAACTGTAAGGGATGCTCAAATGTTTCAAATACGATGGAAAAAAAATCTAAAAATAATTGCTTTTAAAATTTTGTATCTGAAAACTTTGTTTTAAATTTAAATTATGTATTTGTTTTGTTGAAAATTCCCTGAAAAAATTTTCTAAAATTTGGCGGGTGGGTTTAAAACCCCCCATTTAAATCGAAAAGGCGTATCGTGGGTCGTGGTCGACTCCAATCGATTCGAGTCTCAAGATGGCGGTTGTTGTTGTTGTTCTGTCTCTGCACCCGAGTCTCCAACTTTGGTCTCAAAGCAAGGAGGAGGACTGAGGAGGCCGCTGCTCCTTTCCTCTTCCAGGTTGTCTGTTTGCAGTTCTTCGCTCGCTGATTTAGACGTAGGAGACTTATTAATACTTATTTATGGCTTAAAAAAGTTTATCAACTTGGGATTAACACAACTGTAAGTTAGATATATTTTGTTTTCCCTTGAAGACTTCCAAGCCCAAGATGGGGAAGGTTTTGACCAGCGGGCTAAGGCTAGGCCTAGCTAGCCCTAGGGTCTAGGCTAGGGGTAGGCTACAAGGGTCATAGGTTAGAGTAGACCGTCGATTCTTGCAGACTGATTAAGGACAAAGCCCAGGCTATAGGCTAGCTAGTCTAGGCTAGCAAAATCTGCAAGATTTTTGGTCAGGAAAGCCTCTAGGCCTAGCTAGGGCCTCAAGAAGTTGTAGGGCTAGGGCTAGGCCTAGGCCTCTGGCTAGGGATAACCAAGCTAGGCGTAGGGGGAAAAAAAGGGCTAGGGGAGGGAGTAAAGGGGAGGGTGTTGCAAACCTTTAGCCTAGTTGGTTAGTGGGACAAAAATGGGTTTTAAAGTCTTTGATTACCAAAGTACCCCTTTGGGCCCAGGTCCCCAGATTGGGGTTGTGTAAGCCTAGGGGTAGCCCAGTAGATGCCCTTTTTTAAAACCAAACTTAGGTCTAGGAGGGCTAGGCTAGGCCTAGCCTAGGTCCTATCGTGGCCTACTTGTGTAGACCCAGCCCTACCATTTGTCTCTAGCCATAGGCCTACCTTAGCTAGACATAGGCAAAAAGGGGAAAATTAGGGGTTAGCCTCTTGGGTTTAAGTAGGCCTATATTTAAAATGAAGGGAAAAGTAAAGGCCCAGGCTAGTTTGATGAGGTTTGGTCATAAAACCCATCCATTCCTTATGTGCATAAACTAGGAGGTATAGGGCTAGTATCTGTCATAAGAGAATAACCTACTAAGCTCTGAGACTTTTATCCTTTAGAGTGTCCTACCAAAATCATTGGGTATGGATAAACAAACTGATGAACCATTAGGGCTAGGAGTGGTCTCGGATGAAACAAAAATGTCAAAGGATGCTTCACTTGCAGTGATGCGGGGAAAACTTCCCAAATCAGATAACAAATTTGTGTTAGTTGATTAAGGGCAATTCTTGGAGAGAGAAGTGCGAAATTTAAACCCAGACTTAGATACTGGAAAAATGCTAATGACGGTAAAAAAACGGGGTGATCTTGAGGTTAAAAAGAAGGGAAACCCCCCATAAACCCCAGTAGTGATAAAAAGCAAAAAAAAAGTGCAACCAAAAAAATTTCCCGGGGTTTCTGATTCCCCCAGGGGGGGTACGTCTCACCGTAAAAACAGAACCTCGCCTGTAAAAAAATTTGTTTCCCAAAAATGGATGCCTAACAGTTAAGGAAATATTTGCCTTTTGAGAGCAGAAAAATAAAGACACCTCCATAGATAAAGAGGCAAACAAAAATGCATCACAAAATGGTCAAAGGGATAAACCTGAAGAGGGGGGTAAAGATTTTACCATTTAAAAAATAAAAAACTGAGGATTTTAGATTTCAAGTTTTATCGTCAGGGAGCAGTTTGAAGTTTTTTAAAAACTGTAATTTTCCCAAAAAATCCTACGTAAAAACAGAGGTGGATGGGCAGCCCCTTTAAGTGCATTTAAGGGAAAGGGTTGTAAACAAAGAAAAACACCAAATTTTTTAAATCGTACTGATATCCAAAAATTAGGGTACCAAAGACAGGGTCAAAGTTGGGTCCTCAAGTGAATCCAAAGAAAAAATCTCCCCAAGAGAGTTCGGGGGGTTTAAAACAATTTCTCGAAAAACCCGGAAATCAAAAACCCCGAATTGTTTTAAAATTAAAAACAAAATGATGATACATCCCTGGTGTAAAAAAAAAAGAAATCAAAAAAGGGGGGTTTATACGGAAACGGGCAACGAAAAGGTTTGGACTGTTTAAAAATCGATCCAAAAAAATGAACTACTCTTCGCAGACACCAAAATGGCCCGGGAAAAAGGTCTTTTAGAAGTCGGGGCGGCTACTAAATCTTCTGAACCCCAAGGTTTTGAAACGTTTGCTGGCGGCGTTTTCCCAAAGGCCCAACCCCGCGAAATCGGGTTTTTCCCGGGCCAAAGCCCCCAAGGGGGAAGTCTTTCAGCCAGGTCAACGTGATGAGAAACCTGGACGAAAAATTTCCCAAAACGTTCCCCCCCTGTCTAGTCCCCCCGACAAATCCCCCTTAAAAACATCCGACTCCCGAAGGTAAAGGGGAAAAACCCCCCCAAAGCAGATGTCAATAATAGCGGACAATTTTTTAATTGTTTTAAAAGGGGGACACCCTACTTCAGCAGAATCAAAAAGGCTTTGTGAAGGTAAAGAAAGGGTTTTACAGTAAAATTTCTGAGAAACCTAGTATAATGCTGGCCCAAAAAAGTCTGCTCCTAGTAGTAGTAGCCAAGCTCTGGGTTTTACCCAAAACCCGGGAAACGTCGTTATAAAACCGTTTTAAGGGCTTGCGATACTCGTACAAATTGGGGAAAAATAACGCGGAGGGAAACAAGGTTTCAAACCCAGAAACGGGTTGGGTGATCTACCAGGGCACAAAAAAGTAGCCTTTAGAGGGCAGCTAGCCCATTTCCAGGCGTTCCCGGCAATTCCGTGATGTGTTGGGAGTAGCCCCACTGATATATTACCCTTTTATAACCTAACAATATTTTTTATTAAAAGGGCAAGAATTACAAATTTTTCCCCCCTAAAATGTTTGCCTTCTTTCAGTTTTAATAGCCTTTTAAAAAAATAGTAATTTAAATTTTTGATTGGTGGGTTAGTCTACCATTTGGCCCTTTCGGCAGAGGTCGGGAACCCGCGGCTCCTGGTGAGTCTAGTTGGGGTCTATAGTTTTTTTAAGAAAAGTCTCTAAAAACCAAAAAAGGTTTTTTAAAAAATTGGGGTTTAATTTAACTCTATGCTGAAATAAAGGATTTTTATTAGAACTGAGTCGTTTAAAGGTCCCCTATCTAAAGGAATCAGATCTCGCGTGGGCCCTTTTTGGGCTTGGGAGACTTAGTTACCGGGTTAAAGGAACATTTAAATTTGGCCTAATTGGGTAAAGGGCCTTTTTGTTACAAAAAACTAAGAAAAATTTTTTTTGCCACCCAAAAGTGGTGCTCTGCTCTTAACTTTTTATAATTTTTTAAAAAAATTTTGGAAATTTGGGTTTCCCAAAAACCATTTTGGACTAGATGAAGTGCCAGGCTCCCCTTCTTTCCAAAATGGGGAGGGGCTTTCTCTTGGCCCACTAGCCCACATTATTAACCCCATCCTTCTCTGGGAAAGGGATTTTCCCCCCAAAATAAAGGCAGAAAAAAATTTAACCATTTAAAAACACAAAGGTTAAAAAAAACTGAAAAAGACCAAAAAATTTGTCCCCTTCCCTCCTTTCATCTTTTTTCCAAAAAAATTTGGGTATATCATGCACGGCGTCTAATTCTTCTAAATCCCCACAACCTTATCTCCCCTAGTCAACACGGATTCTTGAAAAAAAAATCCACCCCAGTGCAATCTACGTTTTTGGCCCCCCCCCTTTTTCGGGTCTCGACCAAAAGGGAACCCAAACTGAGGATTTTTTAAGACATGACCAAGGCTTTCGACCCCCATTTATCACAAAATTTTCTCGACAAAAATACATACTTACGGTATCCGTGGGTAGCTCTTGATTGGATTTTCCTCTTTTTTGTCTGGCCGTACCCAAGTAGTGGAACTCCAAACATCTAATAGTCATCCGTCACCACAACCCGCTCTAAACCTCTGCCAATAGTCTGGGGGGTTCCCCCAGGGATCAATTTTGGGACCATTAGCCTATATCCTTTATGTCAACGACCAGTCCGCCTACTTAAAGAGGCACTCTCACCCAATATGCTGATGACTCCACCAACTGCGGGACAACTACCCAAACTCCAACCCATTCAGGCCCTTTTCCCCCTTAATAAAAAATCAAGTTACGTTAATGTCATCATACTGCCTCGGCAAACAACTCCCATCTCACGCTCTAAAAACTGTTTATCTATACTTTCACACCCCTTATAAGATCCCTACTGCCAGTCCCCTTGTTCGTTTTGACTCTGATACTATCCCCCGCGCTCACACAGTCAAAGTCCTGGGCCCTTTTGCACTAACTGATAATCTAGACTGGTCCATCCATGTAAACCACGTTGCCAGCAAAATATTATCTGGCTGCTACTCAATCAGAAAGCTCAAACAAATAGTTCACCCCCACATCCTATTGCTAGTTTACTTTGCACACATTCACTCTCACTTATCATATGGCCTGCTATTTTGGGGAGCTTCCCCCCATGCGAACAGAATATTCATTCTCCAAAAGAGAGCGGTTCGTATCATAGCGGGGTGTCTCCAGAAGACACTCATGTAGAGAACTTTTCAAGGAACTTGGTATTCTTACTCTAGCATGTACCCTTATCCAACAGCCGCATTATTCGTTCACACCAACCGTAACCTTTTCCCAAATCTAAATCCCTTCTGTGCACTCCCATACACTAGAGCCAACCTTCACATACACAGGCCCTCCCAAAATCTGCGCCTCTTTGCAAAAGGGCCCTGAATATCTATCTTCCACCCTCTAAAACAAGCTCCCTGACCACATCAAAACCTCTCCCACCCTGTCTTCCTTTAAACATAAGTTGAAATCATATCTTACAGCAAACAGCTTTTACTCCATCAATGACTACCTCTCCATGTAAATATTTGCAGTTAATTCATTTTTTCATTATAATATTTACAAATTGTCTTGAGTATAACCACAAACAAGCACTATAATTTAAAATTTTCAAATGTTCCCTTAGCCGAAATGATGTAACAAACTTCTATATATAATATATGTCTTACACCTTCCTTTGGATTGTGCAGGTATAAAAGACACATTCTGCTGTACATCCTCCAATTGCCTGTTTTCTGTCCCCATCAGAAATTCTCATCACAATATCACATCAAATTGCTTTATATCCAACTTTTCTTTATTCTATATGAATTCTTAATCTAGTAGGGCATTCTATTATTTTGCATCTACTTTACTTTAACATAAACATAATCAACATCATCACACACACCCCAACCCACACACAAAACACCCCACACATATATATATATATATTATATATATATATATAATATATATATATATATATATATATATATATAATATCAATTTATACTATGACACATTCTACTGTACATCATTGCTGTTTTCTGTGCCATTAGCAATTCTTATCACAATATCATATCAATTATTGCTTTATATCCAATTTTTCTTTATTCTATATGAATTCTTAATCTAGTGGGGCATATTTGCATCTACTCTACTTTACCATAAACACTAATCAATCAATCAATCATCATATATATACTAGACACATTCTCCTGTACATCATTGCTTTTTTCTGTGCCATCAGCAATTATTATCACAATATCACATCAAAAATTGCTTTATATCCAACTTTTATTTTTTAAATATGAGTTCTTAATCTATAGTAGCGCATGCTATTGTTTTGCTCTACTCTACTTTAAACATAAACACTGTGTTTATCATTATTAATCCAATTAATGAATCATCATATATATATATATCAATATTATCAATCATCATACATATCAATATCAATATCCATATCAATTATCAATTATGCTTTATATCCAACTATTCTTTCTTCTAACACTGTGTATATCATTTTAATTACTATCACTTTTATTATTAATTATTAATTATAGACTATTCACTTTCTCTGCAAAGAGTTATACTTGTACACTGTAAATAGTCTAAGTGAATAAAAATATCTATCTATCTATCTATAATCTGATACTGCTTTTTTTATAACTTTTCCCTAGTTTTTAACATTTTTACGAAGGTAGGTAGGCCTAATTTTTTTGTTGAAATTATGTTTGTTCCTATTTAAACCCCCTTTTTATTTTTTTACAAACACACTAAAGCTCAGTGTTGTATGTTTCCATTTACCCCAAAATGACAAGGTAAATAGGAACAATAGGCCTACCACTTTTTATATTTCATTATTTCCCTTCTATATTCTTAAGGAAAATTAAATGGCATACAAGTTATCCCTACATTATCAACAGTGCAAAGGATAATTGTTACCGGTAAGTTTGGTTTAGTTTTATTAGGACATTTTAAATACAGTAGCCTAGGTACCTAGGTAGGCCTCCATAAAAAATACATGTAGGATTTTTTATCGGGTGACAGATGTACAGATATCTGTATATGCCCTCTTATATTATATGCCGGTAGTTACCGGTATTATGTAGTATGTAGGCCTATACAAAAAATCTTTAAACAATCAAAATTAGGCCTAGCTTACCCGTACAACTTTTTTCAGAAGTCAACTTGTTCTAAAGTTTTCCTATTTAGGCCTACCCACCTTTGGGGCCTATGCCTACAATGCTTCAACCCTACCGAATTCATTTTCTAGACGAAAATTTCCAATGTTACAGTACCGGTACCTTATTATTGGATGAGCGTGGGGAGCGGTAGCGACGAAGCGAAGATTCCATTTCACTACACTGGAGAAAAAAAAACCGGAATGTTTTTTTTTTTTTTTTTTTTTTTTTTTTTTTTTTTTGTATTTTTGTGTGTTTGTTAACACGATTCCGGCTAAAAACCGATACTCCGATTGCGATGAAATTTTATGGAGGCCTTCGAAATCTCTGAACTTAGAACTGCCCACGTTTTTGAGCGCAATCGGGAAAATTTTTTTTTTATAAAAAACGCAATTTAAAGATTTTTTTTTTTTTTTTGATTTTTTAAAATTTCTTCGACTTATACCACCTACACGCTCTATCCGATTGTAATGATTTTTTCACAGAACCTTAATATATGATTAAGATATTCGGTGAAATTTGAGTAATCGAAAAATATTTTCTCATGAAAATCAAAATTTTTACGGGTTTTTTCTTTTTTTAAACAAATTTTTTGACTATAACACCTACATGCTTTATCCTATTGTAATGATTTTTTCACAGAATCTTAATTTCATCAATTTATATACTCGTGTTAAATTTGAGCGCAATCGAATAATTATTTCTTATGAAAATTGCAATTTTACGATTTTTTATTTTTTTTAAATTACGATTTATTAAAAAATTAAGTTATTTTTTATTTTATTTAATTTAATTTAAAAAATCTTCGACTAAGCAATAATTTTTTCACAGAACACAGAAAATCCGCGTTACACATGGCAGCTCAATGCACCAATTACCTCATCCAACAACGCGGCGGGACTTAAGCGTTTTCCTAGTTTTATTCACAGCTTAATTCAAATGTACCGGTAATTAGTCTACTCCTAGGCACTTCTATTAGGCCTAGGCTATTCCAAACAAGCTAAAGTTTATTTATCCTTGAAGTACAAAGTGACGGACGCGTCGGGTATGGGTATGAGGCAGCTGCTAAGGGTTGTCGCGTGTAGTCGTAAAATAGACCATCCTAGAAGCTGAGGGTTTTTCTACCGGCTATATTTTCTTCCTGTTCTATTTATTTATTGATATTTTTTTGTTTAATTGCAAATATCTTAGGCCCTATAACATTGTTAAAATATTAAGCGTGCGTCTTGATTTCATTTTTTTGGACGAAATTCTACGATAAAACTGACTGAGTTGGGTCATTCTTGAAAAACTTGCCCAAACCCCGTCACATCACTTTCACATTTTTTATTTTTTTAAATATTCATGCAAGTTTTAAATCCTTGATAGCTTATTTTTGCTGCATTAATTCTGAACTCGAAAATCATATTCACCTACACCTGTTTAAAAAATTAGTACCAAAAATAAAAATAAACTTGTTCAAAAGTGTGATAAAAGCTGTGTCCTAGACAAGAATCCAAACTTTTGGGTTTCATTTTGTACTAGAAATAGTTTATTTAATAAGGTATGCTTAATTTTAAGACATCAATATTACCTTAACCTATCTTTAAGTAAATTGAATGAAGTATCATTCCATTAATTTCATTGTTAGGACATATTTTATGTGTGTCTCTATTGTTACCTCACTCTTGTTACCTCACTCTTGTTACCAAGTTTGCATTTGAAAATTTCCGCCCTAAACAGAACCTCACAGTGCAAGCATGACAAGGCTGTGGTTTCCTGTCCAACAAGATGGCTGGTATGAATGCATCTTGTAAATGAAGAAAATTATCATCTTTCTACTGTTAATTTGATCACACACATAACAAAAACTTGTAGAAATACAGCCAAACCTTACACACTCAAAAGGAATGAGATCTAAAAAAAGGGCCAAGCTCATCTACCCTTCCACATTTGCGCATTCTTAATTCATAAACGTACAGTGTCCCATAACAGCATCCTCGAAAAGCTTGGCAAAATAGAATCCGCGATTATTAATTTAACGTAGTAGTTTATCCAAGTTCTTTTTTTGTAATTAATTTAAACGTAAACATGCAAATTCTATTTTGCCAAGCTTTTTCGAGGATGCTGTTATGGGACACTGTACGTTTTATAAATTAAGAATGCGCAAATGTGGAAGGGTAGATGAGCTTGGCCCTTTTTTAGATCTCATTCCTTTTGAGTGTGTAAGGTTTGGCTGTATTTCTACAAGTTTTTGTTATGTGTGTGATCTTATTACTTTTTCAGTTCCATTACAAAATTATTTGTTAAAATATAATATTTTTATCAAAGTTGATTTAATTTTATGGTATTAGCAATAACAATAGGATGTAAAATATCTAGGCCCGGATTCATGTACATCCTGGGTATAGGTGGTATAAAACCATGGTATAACGACAGTATAAGGACTGGTTAAGTCTAGGCAACTCACATCCTATTAAACTTTCCCATGTAACAACAAACGCACAACTAATGTAATTTTACAACCTATTTCACTGCACCCACACGAGGGAAGCGATATATCTAGACGGCCTTGACCCACAGCCATGTAAATCATCAGATAAGCAGAAGAATATTGAAAATTTTCACCATCTTTTGTTTTACATTTTTATTAAAAGTGACAGGAGATAGCGTGAGTTTATTAAAAGTAAAGAAAAAGCTTATTATTGCCGTAAATTTTGGAATAGCCTAGGACTATCATACCATTGTTTATCTGCATTAGGCTTGTAGTAATCAAAACTAGTTATTTGTGCGGGAAGTGTCAAAACAAGGTTGTGCTGGCCTAGGGTTGGCTAAGAAAGCCTAGGGCTTGTCAAACATGTAGTGTAAGTATTTATTTATCTAGTCCTATAGCCTAATGGAACTTTAGACCTACACTGTTGTATTATAAATAATTTTCTACATCTGGGCCTAGGCCAGGGACGGTTTCTGATTTGTTTTATGAGAGTATAATGACACCTTTTCTCGTTCCACACAAAAAGAAAAAATTTTAAATGTCCGCCATTTGTTTACGTATCGCACTTTCCCCCCCTAACTCTGCTTATACCGTCAACAAGTGTCAAGTAACTATGGTTACTTGTTGATTATATGCCAAGTGTTTAAGGCTTATTTTAAAACCTTTATTTGAAGCCTTCCAACAAACTTTTTCAACTTTTTTTTTCAAAAGAGACTATATTTCTATAACCTTAATGTCCATGTAAAATATGAACATTGTAGCCCCACCCGTCTGGTCAGAATCGCGGGCCGACGTATTAGATGTTAGCAGTAGCAGTAGCTAGCAGTAGCTAACATCCTTAAAGTGATTTTGAGCATGTTTGAAGACATTTTTTCACCAAGAAGGAATGGTCGTACCCCAATAAAATTTGGCATGTGTTGTCAGGTACCTAAATCCCCCTCGATTGTGATAGTTTTCAAGTTCACATCACGTTACATGACGGCTGGGTAACACCTCGAAATCACCCCAACTCTGCTTGGTGTATAAGGTTCTTGAGTGTGTAGCGCACCGCGGCTTGGCTGCGGCGCCCTAACGGGCACCTAGATGGAGTATTTTAATTCAATCTCACTTTTGTTACCTAGATAATTTGAGGTAATGTTTTAGGTACATTATTTACTATAAATTACTTAGAGGCAATCAATACCAGAACCCATTGATAATACTGACAAGGAAAACAAGCATGGCTGACATTAATTATTTATATTATTAGGTTAAAATCTCACCTTTGTTACCCTCACTCTTGTTGCTAAAAAGTAACACGGGTGAGATTCTGAGTAACATAGGCGAGTATTTATATGAAATTTCAGTACATTAGGGTTGCCAAGACCACTTCGAAGAGATGAGTTTACATTTGGTGTAGAATTTCAAGGCTTCCGTGTTAAATAGGAAAATATATTACTCACCTACGTTACTGTCTAGCCTTTGTTACCATATCTCACCTATGTTACCGGTTATCGCTTATAATTTCAAGTTTCAGAAATAATTGTGATAAAAGTGACCATTGTAAAGCATGTATGCTGTTTGCCTAGTTAAAGTACTATAATACATCTAATACAATCAATACAAACAATTTTTTTTCTCAACAAAAAGTAAAAAAAATGAGTTGAAAAATTGATAATTAGTAACAAAGGTGAGTAAAAACACATTTTTTGTGTAGCAAATACTTCTTGAATGAATCAATACATATATATTCTTAAACTATACTATCAACATTTTCTATAATTTATCTCTTCAAGAAAATCTAGGAACTGCTTGTCACTAAAAACATTGAACAAAAAAAGTAACACAGGTGAGTTTTTTTGTATGCTGTCCTACCTATCTTTTTTTTCCCATGCCATTTATAAAAAATATTACAAGTCAATACTGTTTATGTATCAACAGATGGTTTCTGCTTAATATCATGTAGTTTGAGGCAGTCAACAAAGCAAAATTATTTTTTGAAAAAAATAAATTCCAAAAGGCAAGTTTTCCAAGAATGAACCCAGTTCGGATAATGCTTCTGGGCCATATAATATATTTTGATAAGTAATATAGCCTAGTCTAATAATTTTATATATTTCAGTCAGTTTTGATCATAGACACTGGGGAAAAAAAAACGCATTTTCATAACTCAAGCTGCACATTTGAACCACGTTATTAAATACATGCAATTAAAAAAAAAATATTTCACTGAATAATTGTTTTCAATCACAATTGATTTGAAATGTGCGGAGGCGGGTAGAAAAATACCCATGTTCACTCCCCAAGTTCGGTCAACGCCAAAAAAGGTGGAAAGGGAAAAATGCCAGACAATAGACGGGACGACCGACCCCAGTCTCATCCGCCGATGGTCACTTTGTACTATCTCAAGGATAGATAAACTTTAGTCTAATTTTGTAATGGAACTGGAACTTTCAGTTGTGACTTCACTCAACTATCCAGTCTCCACTCCATAGGCCATCAAGGCCTAAAAGCGTATTGTCATTGTAGATTTTTTTACCGATCCACCACACTTGTTAGTTAGTTGCAGCCCCTATGGGGGGCCTACCGTGGGAAATGTATTTAATTAAGTGTACTGGAAATGTTGACCCTTTGTACATGTAGATGGGGAAGGGTTGACAGGTTGGGAAGCAAAGAGAACATAAAATCCCGGGCTGGGGGCGGCAAAACTTTTCCCCCTGCTGATGACAACTGCAGCTAATTTAAAGTCGTTACCTTAATCCACGACGCGTTTCGATTAAGGTAACAATTAACAACTTTAAATTAGCTGCAGTTGTCATCAGCAGGTGAAAAGTTTTGTCACCCCCAACCCTTCAGACTAACAACTTTAAAGGCTGTGGCCCATTTTAAACCGTACTAAAGGAAAAATTACGTTATAACAATTTAACCGTAAAACTTACTAACGGTAACAAAATCACTTTCCAAGACCTTTAAAAGTTGCTATTTTAAACGAAAGTCCTTTTTTTGGTTTGTCGTCGTCCTTTTTTTTTTGCTGTTTTAGTTAAAACAAAAAAACAGAAGACCTGTAACATCGCTATTTTAAAAGAGAGTCCTTTTTGGTAGCCTAGCCTAAATGCGTGTCCTTTTTGTTGTTTTGGTAAACAAAAAATCTTTCCAAGCCTTTAACCGTTGCTTTTTTAAACGAAGTCCTTTTTCGGGTTTTCGTTTGTCCTTTTTTAGTGTTTTTATTAAACAACAAAAAGCCTTTCCAAAACCTTTAACGTTTCTATTTAAACAAAAGTCCTTTTTAGGCTGCCTACCTAGCCTAGGCTAGCACTTTTTAAACGCTTTTATCATCTAGAATTGTGTTTGCGAAGGGGCCAATGTAGGGAATCTATCAGAAAAAACGACCCAAAAAGATGGTTAAAAAAAACACCAAACGAAATTTGAACGCCACCTTTCGCATAGAATTCGGACGCGCTACCATCTGCCACAATGCCTGTGATATTTCCATCTATTGGGCCTAGTTAGGTGGTATCGTACTGCTACGTTAACGATTTATTATTGTAATTTGTCCGTAGCCTACGGTTTCAATCAATCAACATCATCAGAAAAATGTTTTATTCACAAGAAAAGCTTTTACATTGGTTACATGGCTTATTTTAAACCAGTTAATCAGTACAATAAAAGCTCATAGTTGAGGTCAAAATAATAACAATATGATGTAAACAAAATAATCTATGAGTTAAATGACCCAAAAGTAATTGAATAAAATTCTATAAATGCTTAATCATTTGAGAAGCCCACATAAGCATAATGCTCGTGTGTGGGCAAATTACAGGACTATTAAATACATTGTTCATAATCACAAGATGAGCTAGAGTATTTACTTTGTTTAAATAGAGAAGAAAAAAAGTAGT